>JBBYHO010097389.1:0-44101 GCA_038382025.1 Adansonia gregorii | reverse complement strand
TTTTCAAATTTTACAAATTCTTTATAGAACCAATTCACCCCCCCTCTTGGTTCAATCTCTCCATTAAAGCTAACAAATTATGTGTTAGCTAAAATCTTGGTTAGTTGCTTTTTGTCAATAATTAGTTATAATTGTCCCTAGTTTTCTAAATTTTGTTTTGTGAAAAAATTTGCACATATTTTTATGTTGTTTACTAATGCTTTTTTTCCCATGTTTTCTTTGTAGGGAATATAGGATATAGGTTATGAAATGAGTAATAAAAAAAGTTTGTCCTTCATTCGCACACAAAAATCATGTGCTTTTCATGACATGGGCCATTATGGGTATTAAACATTTTAATGAGGATAAAGTAGCTTTACCTTTTAAGGTGTCAGCCTTTGTCTGGGCTAGTGAAAAACCTATGAATTGTAAATTCTTATGCTTTTCCCAAGGTATAAGCCTTATCATAGGCTTGGAAGATATTCCCATTCAAATTAAACTTTTTTCAATAGAAACTCATGATGGATAAAAATTAGGTTACTCGTTAGTGTTTTCCAAACTCGAGGAATAATTTGAAAACCGATTTAGATGTCAAACACTAGCCTTATGTAGCAATCCAAACTTCATATAGTTAGAACCATACCCAAATTTAGATATTATCGAAAAGCTACGTGCACAGGAAGAAACAATTTCAACCTTTTTATTTTATTTTGCAAGTTGTAGTGTAAATAATAATACTTGTCTTAGATTATCTTCTTAAGTTCAAAGTTTTATTTTTATTAACATTTTTATTTGAGTTCTAAGTCGTGTTTTCTTTTCCATTTTCTTTCACATACATCATTTCATTGTAGGAATATTTTCTTTTGTTAGGACTTTTAGTGGTGAATGAAATCAAAGGGGTTAATTGATTTCTCAAAACTTTAGTAAATTAAACCTTTGATAAATAAAATTGAGAAATCTAAACATTAAACTTTGGAGTGCAAGTTAGTGAATAGAAATAAGTAATTAAAGACAAGGGAAAGAGAAGCAAACTCAATAATTTAGAGTGGTTCAGCCTTAATTGCCTACATCCTTTACCTCGGCCTCACTTGTCTTGGATTTTTATAATTCACTAACTTGAATTGTTTACCCTTCAAGGACAAGGTATAACCTTTACACTCTCTATGTTTCAAGGCTAAGATAGAAACCTCAACCTTCTATCTTTTATGGCTAAGACATAACTCTCTCTTACCATTTTTGAAGGCTAAATAGAAACCTTATCTACTTTTCAAAGGCTAAGTAGGAATGTACACTTTTTTACAAGGATTTGAGTGTAAACAAATAGAACCTCTAAAGGTTAGGTGTTTACAAGAATTTTGGCTTAGGGGAAATATGTATCTAAAGATACAAAATCAAGAATACAAAAAGGAAGAATTAATCTTATGAAATATGAACTACTTAGTTAAAATGATGGAAAAGATGAAAGATTTGACTCTAAGCACAATTGCTTAGTTCTTCTTGTTGTTTAAGGTGTTAGAGTGGCTTTTTTGTAGCTTTGATCATGTTTATAGTCATTGGGAACATTTAGTGAAAGAATATAGCCATTGGAGTTTCATAATGTCATTTCTTGTTATTTCCCATTATTGACAAAATACTAAAACTATCGATAAAATACTCAAAGTATCGATACATGAGTTAAAAATATAACCATTACTGGCTGTTGTATTGATACAATAAGCTGAGTATCGATACTTGTCATATTGTATCGATATAGACACACTTTGTATCGATACATTTAGGAGTTTTGGTCAAACCTTAGCTACTGCCAAGCTATGTATCGATACATATAGGGTGGTATCGATACTTCTGTATTGTATAAATACATACTGATTTGTATCAATACATTTGACGATTTTAAATGTAGTATCGGTACATTTATGCATTGTCTTGATACAACCCTTTAAAATTTTTGGAAAATGATTTTTCTTGGGTTTAGAACATGTAAAAGTTATCTAAAAAGTTGTTATATAAAAGTATATATTAAGAACACATTTTTGAGTGCTTAAAGGAGTTTAAAACATATTGTAGTAATTTTCAAAGTGTTGACAACATATTTCATGGAAAAGTACTAATCTTGAAAATATTCAATGACAAGCTAATTAAGCTTAAGTTTTAGGTATATCAAAACTGAGATTAATTTGAAGCTAATATGGTTAACAATCTCCCCTTTTCTGATATGATAATAGTTAAAGTGAATTTGCTTATAAAACTCCCCTTTAATCATTTAAAGCTTTTCAAAGAAACTCTCCCTTAAGAAAAGCATTATGAAATGGATTTTTGGATATTTTATAAAAAGATTTTGAAATCCTCGGCAATGACATTTTTTGGTCATATTTTGCTTTAAAAGTACCAACACAAAATATTAAAGATTTTAGTAAAATAAATAATGCAAGCACATGTGAAATTCTCTTATGTGCTAGCATATACATGAAGTTAAAGCAAGCAAATTAATCCCTAAAACTCTCCCCTTTTTGGAATGTTAAAAAGGTAAAAGTAGATTAATTCAAAGCTAAGGGACTAATTTCAGCAAGATTTCTAAAAGGTATATAAATTGTGAAACATTTACGAGCAGGTATACCAATTATTGAGAAAATATATGCATTTAAGTCCTAATGTGTAGTTCATCCAATTTTTGTATTCTTTTATAGTCATTTAAGCATATTTGAGAGATACAATATACCAATTGTTGAACGATTTTAAGAATTATTAATTTAGTTAGTGTTTAGATGCACAATAGATACTAATTTTTGAATTTTTAGTGCACATGCATACTTCATAGATTCCATATGAAAGGTTAAAAGATTTTTGAAGAAAAATGTAACAAACTTCTGTAGGTTAGAAGATCATTTGCATATTCATGATATGCCAATAAAATCATTTGAACAAACATTCAATCAAGGAACATGCTTAAATATGAAAATTATGTACTTAGATATGTTCATAGATTCATTCAAAGCAAACATTTTAAACATAAATTACATACTAGAATACAAATTATATATAATTAACTCATGTCTGTCACCAAACTTAATGCTAAAGAATAGCATTTGTTTAGTGATTACCTCAACCTTGCCAAACTTTGATGATATGCTCATTATAACTTGGAGGATCATCATTTCCAGCATTTGAGCTTTCCTTGATGGTTTTGGTTTGATTTGAAGAGGTTGCTTGCTTAATTTGCTTTCTTTTGCTATGCAAGTGTTCATTTTTCAAGGATGGATTTATCTCTATGAACCTTGCAAAACTTAAAAATAATTTTGGCAAAAGATAGGCATTAGAGGTACCAAGATTTTAATTATAAAAGAATATTCAACAAGTTTAAGTTTTGTTAGGAACGAAAGATGCTTAATGTGTTTAATAACATTTTTGACATAAGTGCTATCGAATGTTGATGAATGAAGAATATTAAGCATATATGGTACCAATTATTGAAAAAAAATGATGTATAAAAAAATTTATGTTTTTGAGCATTAAAAGGCAATATGAGCACTTAATGCATTTGATTTGTGAAACAGTAATCAATGAACCAAATATGATGTATAAGCATGTGATGAGTTATGAAACGATGTTTATCAAGGTTTAGAACTCATGAAAACTTATTAAGGAGACCAAATTTGTATTTAAGAGCCAAAAAAGCTAGAAATTGGCCAAAATTCACTACTTATATTGATACAAGAGGCTTTTATATCGATGCAAAGTTCATTGTATCGATGCAAGTTGGGTTTTTCTAGGTTTTTGTTCATTGTATTGATACAAGACTCTAAGTATCGATACATGCCTTGAGTTTTTGGAAAAATGCTTAGAGAAATATGCAATTTGGCATTCCAAAACCCATGATTTTATATTCTAAAGCAAACTTTTGAATTTAAGCATTTAAAACTCATATGAGTAGTCAAAGTTTGGATTAAATGACTTTTAAAATCAAGTTTGAATGAATTAGCATATTTGGTGATAGAAGCAAGGCAATATGCAACTAAAAGATTTTCATTCAAACCATAAATGCATAAGTTAAAAAGTATTTCCAATATTTACAAACTTGTTTGAGCCATAAATCATGAACTTACAACATAATCAAACGTCCTAAGTCTCATGCAAGCATAATTAAATGCAAAGCATTATAGAGACTCAAGAACTTGCTAATGCATGTTTATGGCATCATATCTTATAAGTAAGCTCTAAATACTCCCCGTAAGGATATGCATATAATTTAGCCATACAATTAAGCTTCTTAATGACTCATGACATAAAGTTTATCAAAATCAACCTTTTATGTATAAATCATTCTTAAATTATGCTTTATAACAACATTTCACAAATCAATTTAACATATTATCATTAAGCACTAAATCATCAAATGCATGCAAATTTAAGCTCATAGTAGCTCAAAATGTAAAACATGAATTTTCATTAAACCAATTTTGCATTAAAAACATTTTTTAATTAAATAAAGCACTAATAATCACAACATGAATAACCAATACATAAATCAAAATTTTAAAGCTTAAAGGTTGCCCATTAGACTTCTTTATGTGTCTAAAGCATCGATTTGTATTACGTTGCTCCTTATTGCTCTAACACACCTACAAGGAGACTTTTGCTTGGATTTTTGGTACCCAAATTGCTTTGGTTCCTTGAATGTTAGTCTCAAAGACTCTTGTTCCCTTAGGAATGCATACTTGCCTAACTTTAAATTGTATCCTTTTCTTGATAGGACAAGTATGTAAATTATGACCATGAAAATTGCATTGTGAGCACATGGTCATATAAACTTGAAAAGATTTATCTAAAGTGATTTTTTTTCTTGTTCCAAGCTTTTAATCATTCTTTTCAAATCAAAATTAACTTTTTCTAAATTGTTAATTCTTAGCTTGGAGTCATTAAAATCATTTTTCAAATCATTTTTTTCATTTTCCAACAGAAGTTTTGATTTCAATAGTAAATCATTTTCAACTTTTAATTTTGAAATCATTTTCATATGTTTAGAGTTTATTTCTTCAAACTCAACTACAAGATCATCAAAAGCATCTTGTAACCCATTAAATGTATAAGAATTTAAATTTGGAAAATTTGAGGTTACTTGGGGCTTATCAAGAGTGATAAAACAAAGGTTGCCGATTTGGTCTTCCTTGGAGTCATCATCATAGGAAGAGTCACTATCACTCCAAGTTGCTACAATGCCCCTTTTTTTTCTTTTTCAGTAATAGGCAATCAGATTTGATGTGCCCCGATTCATTGTAATTGTAACACACCACCTTGGTAACCTTTTTAAATTAGGATAATTTGCCTTTATCTATCTTTATGAATTTCTTGAATTTCTTGTCAAATATGATCATCTCCATATCTTCACCATCCTTATCATCATTATACACTTTTTCACTCATGGAAGCTTTTAATGTAACTCTAATTTTTCTTGGTTGCTCTTTTTCATGATTTATCTTTATTTCGTATGCAAGAAGTGATCCGATGAGCTCATATAAGGCAAGGAGATTGAAGTCTTTTGACTCTTCAATTGTGGTCACTTTAGCTTTCAATGACTTAGGAAGGCTATTCATCATTTTTTTCACCATCGTTTTGTTCGGACATACCTTTTTGAGACCTTTCAAGCCATTTACAATGTCTATGAATCTATTGGACATCATCTTGATGCTCTTATTCGATTTCATCTTGAACATCTCATAATTAAGAGGGAGTATGCTTATCTTAGACCCCTTGACTTGATTGGTCCTTTCATTTGTCATAGCCAACTTATCTATATCTCTTTGGCATTATCATAGAAAGACAACCTATTGTACTCATTGGGGCCTAATTCACAAAAAAGTGTATGTATAGCCTTGGCATTGAGTTGAGCCATTTTAGTGTCTTTCTCATCCCATTCCTATTCTTCTTTGGGAACTTTAAGATCACCTCCCATCATTATTTCGATGAATAGGCCTTTCATGATTATTTGCCAAACTTGATAATCATTTACGTTGATAAATAGCTTCATCCTTGTCTTTTAATACATGTAATTTTCATTCTTGAAGAAAAGAGGCCTCGTGATTGAATGTCCTTCTTGGCCTATACTAAAAATATCACCACTAGACATTTGCTCGATCTTTTACGGATCTTTGATCAAGGATTTTAAGCCTATAAGAATGAAACGTAAGCTCTAATACCAATTGTTAAGACTTTAAGTGGTGAATGAAATTAATAGGCGGTGAATTGATTTCTCAAAATTTTAGTAAATTAAACTTTGATAAATAAAATTGAGAAATCTAAACAATAAACTCTGGAGTGCAAGTTAGTGAATAGAAATAAGTAATTAAAAATAAGGGAAAAAGAAGCGAACTCAATGATTTAGAGAGGTTCGACATCAATTGCCTGCTTCTTTACCTCTGCCTTACTAGCCTCAGATTTTCATAATTCACTAACTTTTATTGTCTACTTTTCAAGGACAAGGTATAACTTTTGCACTCGTTACCTTTAAAAGCTAAGATAGAAACCTTTACACTCTATCTTTTGTGGCTAAGATATAACCCTTTCTCACTAGTTTTGAAGACTAAGTAGAAACCTTTTATACTTTTCGAAGGCTAAGTATGAACCTCACCTTTTTTTGCAAGGATTTGAGTGTAAACAAATAAAACCTCTAAAGGTTAGGTGTTTACAAGAATTTTGGCTCAAGGAAAACGTGCATCCAAAGATATAAAATCAAAATTAGAAAAAGAGGAACTAATCCTATACAAAGATGAACTATTTAGTAAAAATGATGGAAAAGATGAAATATTTGACTCTAAGCATGATCTTTTGGTTCTTCTTGTTGTTGAAGTTGTTAGAGTGGCTTATTTATATGCTTGATCATGTTTATAGTTGCTGGAGACATTTGGTGAAGGAATATAGCCATTGGAGTCTTCATTAATGTTATTTCCAATTGTTCCCTATGCTAGTGTATTGATACAATACCAAAAGCATGAATACATGAGTTAAAAATATGATCGTTCCATGCTGCTGTATTGATACAATAAGCTGAGTATCGATACTTGTCATCTTGTATTGATATAGACACATTTTATATCGATACATTCGGGGATCTTAGCTAAAGCTTAGCTACTACTAAGCAATATATCGATACATATAGGGTGCGTATCGATGCTTACCGTATTGTATGGATACAAACTGATTTGTATCGATAATTTAAGAGTTTTAAACATAGTATCGATACATTTATGCATTGTCTTGATATAGCCCTTTAAAATTCTTTGGAAAATGATTTTTCTTGGCTTTAAATCATGTAAAACTTATCTAAAAAGTGTTTTAAATTAAGAATACATTTTTGAGTGCTTGACGGAGTTTAAAACACATTCTAGTATTTTTCAAAGTGTTTACAAAATATTTCATGAAAAAATACCAATCTTGAAAATATTTAAATATAAGCTAATTAAGCTTAAGCTTTAATTATATCAAAATTGTGATTAATTCAAAGCTAATATCGTTAACAACTTTAAACAAAGTTTTCAGACTATTAGGTTTTCATTAAAATTCATGGATGACCATGCAAAAATAGTTGTCATATACAAGGAATTTAATATAGTTTTGTTTTGAAGTTGCCAAAGATTGCTCATCTAGATGTGCGATAGAATAATTTAAGATAGCTATCTAAGATTTAGGATCAATGGAGAAATGCAAAGCATACTTGTTTCACTAAAAAGTTTGGCCATATAACACTATTTCTTAATATCCAGATGAATAGCTATGACAGGCCATAATATAGTTTTGGGATCCATCTTACTGCTATTTTCCTTTCAACAAGAGGACCTAACCCTAACAATTAAGAGTATTTAGCCTTACTCAAACTCAGGTCTTTGGATTCAAGACTTATATGTTGTAAAACATGCAAGCTACTAGCTTTGACGAGAGATTGTCTAGGGCCTTGGACTTGGATATCAAATTAGGTGGTCAATATATTTTGAGGAAAGATAATACTGATGTCATTTCTTAGGATTTTTTATGTGGGCCCATCTAAATTTGTTTAGAAAGAGAGTAGGTTGTTGATTTGTTAGCTTTGACCATCTACTGCTCATTAATATTTCCAAGAGTTTTAGGGCACATTAAAGCATTTGTAGTGGATTTATTTGAGCAATTGCACAAGGGTATTCACCTATTCCTAGCTATCTTTGTCAAAACAATCCATGCTTTAAACATATGCCAAAAAAAGAAAAGAGAGGTTCACTATTATGTATCATTATTGTTCATTTAGGCTTAAGTCACTTATGGGATGGAGATGGCAAGATAATTAAATTGTACTTACTGAATTTTGTCCTTCTCTAAGCATTTATAAACAAAAATGGCCTAGGTTAGGCAGTGAGAAATAATGGACGAAGACCCTCAGTAATGTGACTTTGAAAAACATCACATGGAGAACACCATGGTTTGCATCCCAGGTTTTTACTTGTTAGTGTGGAAAGAAACAATTTGTGTTATTTCTAGGGTTATGAAAAATAATCAGATACACACCATTATTGTTGAGAGATAATATTGTTCAAAATAATTCATCCATTTGACTTTTAATATAGCTAGTATAGATCTTGAGCACCAAGCACTAAAAGTGAGTTGCATAAGATTGCCTTATGTAGGAAAAAGAGATACGATTTTGGCCTAAGTGGACTTACAAATGAAGTCATTTTGAGGTATGTTACGTGAAGAAGAATTTATGTGTTCAAAGTGGTCTTCCCTAGTATGGATAGGTCTATTCCTTAGGTAGTTATTCAATCAAAACTCGTCATGCCTTCAGAGATTGATCTCCTTGAGAAAGAGTTCAGAGGGGATATAAAAAATTAAATGATGACAGTCAAAAGCTTCAAAAGGAAGTCACCTATTTTAACATGAACATAGGAGCTAAGTAGCAATAGCTCAAGAAGATGTTCAATAACTATGAATTAATAAAGACTAATTGGATTGAACAAAACAAAAGAATAAAGCTTACTAGGCCTCTTACAAGCATCATTGAAGAAATGGAGAAATGTCAACAAGAATTGAATATGTTGAAGAACAAAGCTTTGGAAGGGCAAGTCAACAGTCAGTACTCGAATGCAAGTAAAAGAGTAGGAAGAGAGGTACTCCCTTATGATAGCAAGCATGGAAAGGTATATTCAATATAAGAAAGAGCTTAGAGGTGTTTTGAATGAAGAAGAAAGGGAAGTCCTAGTTAAGGGAAAAAAAGATGCCTTTTAAAAGACCATTCAAAATATGGGATAACATCTACACTAGCAAAAGAATGACATTGCTTCCTTGATATGAGCATATGAAAAAATGATATAAAGTGGTGTAAGACCAATAAGACCTCTATTACACATGGAAAAAGGTGAAAAGTATGATGTATCGATAGATAGTTGTACATCGATTATCCTACTAAATAGATTTACCAAGTAGTGATCTAAGCTAGGGAAATGGTCAAGAAGGTAAAGAAACTAAGGGTACAAAATGAACCAATCAGGGAATATGATGTTGAAGTTCCTCAAAGAGGCACAAGAGCAATATAAGCAAGCCGTGCTTTTCTATGGATGTAACTTAAAAATGACAAACAATTGTTTACGTTCCACATGCCCAACTTTTAGGAACTTTGGATGATCTAAAGGGTCAAAGCACACTCGATTTAAAAATGTGATGATGTTTAACATGAAGGAGGGAAAGACCATTGGATGAATCGCTCATCCGACTAGTCTTAGATGGCCACCACGAAGTGGCCATAAACTTGGAGTTGCCACTGGTTATTTTAAGTTAGGCATGACCAGATGCTAATTGAAAATAATACCAAAGATTTGTTATTTTGGGTCTGGGAGGTGATTATATGTGGGAAGGATTAGCACCCCCACAACAGCCAAAAATTAGTACCATCAACAATATCTTATTTAAATCTCAGTTTCCTTGGTTCCATTTTTTTCATTATTTAAATATGATTCCCTCTAGTGCATGAAATTTTGTAAAGATACAGGTCTGAGTTTTAATGAAAATTTTATCATGTGTGCACCTCGAAGAGGTGAAAAACATAAGGGCTTTTGATGAAAATGATCTTCGGATAGGTTTTTTTTTTGTAAATCAAATATTTCATGTCCGGCAGTAGAGATAAATTGACACGAAATATCATTTTGTGATTTTAAATATAATTTTCAAAGTAAGAATACTCCATGTCCCTACATGAAGAAATGTATTAGTAAGATAGGAAAGCAAGTAAAAAATAAATCCACAGAAGAATAGACACACAAAATACATAAAAACAGGGGTGATCAAAATGTATCTCATAGTTGTCTTTGATTATTAATGAATAATCGAGATGACAATGTTGAGACTTAATTGGATTCGATGGAAATTTGAGGAGAAAAAGGTTTTAACGACTCGAGAAGGAGAAAAGCTTAGATTTTTGAAGGAATATAAAGAGTGGGGTTAGAGTATCCCTTCAAAAGACTGGGGTTGGATTATCCTAAAAAATGGAAATTTGACATCATTTTAAGGTACAAGCGAGGTTGGGGTATCTTTTTAGAGTAATGGGGTTGGAATATCATCGAAAATAAAAACTTTTGACATTTAAAAGGAATACGACATTTTTTTGGATAGAGGGATCTTTGAAAATTGAGAGCCAAAGGTTTGGCTAAAATGTTACTATTTTGTTTAGCCTTTTGCTGAGTCTAAGGGGGTTTAGGTGATGAGAATAAGCTAAGTAGATCATGAGGCATTCGCACGCCTCAATAAGAGCATTTCAAAAATTGGGTTAGAAACAAAGGATAATGTTGCATCATTTCTCTTTATGAATTTATTTCGAGCCCATTTGGAGGTCTTATAGAGTAAACAAGGTACTATTGGAAAGGCAACTTGATGAGGATTAATGTAAAAATATTCCAAAAATCCTAGAAAATCACTTTCTAGGTGGAATCAATTTTTGAATTTCAACTTGACTCAACACTAGTAACATGTACAGGGTAAAGGTATAATGGACTCTGAAAAATCATTTGGGATTCATCCAAAGTTGTTAAAATGAATAATACCTTTCTAAAAAGTGAATTTCATGAACTCTATGGGAAAAATATTCAAGGGATTCAAAAATGTTGTTTGTTAGGCTGTTTCAGCCCGAACAATAGATTGCTCATTGGATCTAGGGGTTTTGGACAGCAAAGATTTGAAAAATTGTAACTATTTCATCTAAGATGATTTGATGGTAAATAAGATATCGTTGGAAAGGTAATTCGAAACCCTCTAATGACAAAAATACCAATACATTCTGGATAAATCATTTTGATTTTTAAATAATTTTTTAAAAGTAGACCATTGTGCTGCCAGAACCAAATAAGGGAGGTGTTCGGTATTTTCAGTTTTCATTGGGTTAAGCTTAAGCCATGGACATTCAAACATTTGTAACCAAGATGAGGGGTTGACATGGGTGTCATGAGTTCATTTCACAGTCTTAGAGTAGTTTGGGATGATGGAATAAACCTATTGACCATACCATCAGTTTGGCTAAGGATTAAAAATTAACATTTTTCAACTATAAGACTTCATTTCATTTTTTGAAAACTAGTATTCTTATACTCATTCTTCCATGAATCTAGAACTAAATACCTGCTTTGCCTCTGAGGGTGGAAAGCTAACTTCATAAAAATCTTAAGCTCATGCTGTTCTCCATGTGTAGAAGATAGAATGTGCTTAACTTGGGGATTTTTTTTTGAAATTGGGCTTTTTAGCGTTCAAACAAGCATCTCAACCAAACAAAGCGCCATGAACATAATATAGAACATGGAGCACATATATGCACAAGCAAAGATGACATTTTTCATAGAAAAGACAAAAAGAATGCATGGAAATGATAGATGGATGCATGAACATACTTAGAATGAACATGTTTTAAAAAAACTTTACTGAAAAAAGGCATTTTTATTTCATAAAACTTATCAAGCTGCTAGGAAATGTATAGGTATACTTATTACATGTTAAGATGCATGCTTTAAACATGAGATGAAGATATGAATATGGTAGGAACATGGTAGGGTTACATGGATAAAGGTTGTTATAGTGATGAACATGCAATAGAGCATGCTTAGTTAACCAAACAGCATGAAGGTACCATGAAAAACATCAAGATCCTAAACTATCACAACCAAGGCCATAAATTATGCATAGGAGTTCTAAAATGGCTATGAAAGCATAAAGAAGGTTTACTAAGATGATGTTAACGACAAAATAGAAACTATAAAGATCAAGGTAGAGGGTATTATACCAAAAAAAACTTAAACTTCCCTTTGTCTCAAAGTAGTGGCTGTAGGCTTAATTTCGTCCTTCTTTTTGCTATTATTTAGCAAGAAAAGGATGAAAAAAGGTAGCGCTGTGATGGCATGGTTGATGGTAAGGCTTTTTAATGTTCAAAATGCATGGAATGTTGGGTTCTTGAAGGTTTTCTAGTGATGGTTTGGGGTAGCTATAGGAATGGAGTATGAAAGTCAATGAAACAGTGTTTTTGGAAATGTTTTTAAGGTTGAGAATGGCTGATGGAATTGTGAGGGTGGGTGAAGAGTATTTTGGGATTACTAGAGGGTTTTTTTATAGTTGGGAGCCCCTTTCTCTTTTTTTTTCTGAAGTAGCTGGTTTTCTTTATCATCATGCTCAGCCAATGGCTTTAGGAGACAAAACAAGGGCATTATTGGGTTTTCTTCGCTGCATAAGAAGACATCCAAGTAACATGCTCAATCTACTCTCCACTGCTATTGGTTCTGCCATGCTGATAAAGAAATCAGAAAGGCTGCAATAGCCTCCCAACTGCTGATATGCCTACCACTTTTTTACCATCATATCTCTTATGAAAGTGACCTTTGGCATTGGTTGTTAGGCCCTCAACTTGTTTAAATCCAGTCATTGGCCCAAAGTCAAGGTTTGTAATGCTTTATGACAGTTTGTTGGTGCTAAAAACATGTTTGAATCAAAATTTCGAAGGTTGAAAAATGGTCCAAGCAAGGCAAAATGTTTTACTATATCAATACAAAGATTTTGTATTGATACACAAGGCAATTTTTTTCCTAAGTATCAATACAAAGAGGTGTGTATCGATGCTAAGAACAAAAATAATTTCTAGGCTCTAGACATTAGAGCCTTGTATCGATACTCCATGGACTTATATCGATACTCATGCTTGTGTATCGATACATTTTGCCAAAAATCATACATTTAGCTATTACAAAGACTTGTATCAATACAATCATGCTAGGTATCAATGCCACACCTTAGGTATCGATGCCAAACCCTCATGTATCGATACTACACGTGGAAATTCAAAATTTTAGTAACATGAAAGCCTCGTGACAGTGTTTAAGCACATATATGGCCTGCACATACCTTAGGTTCCTTGAGTTATCTTATCTTGGTCACAAAGAGATAAAAATTAGCTCACGTACTTACCTGAATGACACCTTGAAAATAACCTTTGATGCCTTATTTTTTGCATTTTTCTTAAAGCAATCCATAGGCATTTTAGACTTTCCAAAAAAAACTTTGTGATTAGGTGACACATTGTTGTTCGACGATCGTCCACCAACTTTATTTTTATTTTTTTATTTTATCTCCTTTTACCTAACTCTTAAGATACAAAAAATTGGTTCGGACAAAATGAGGTGTCTATAACTGCCCATCTTTGACCGTTGCTAAGTATTAAGAATAGACAAAGATAAATAGGCACCATTTTGTTTGGGTAGTGTATTTGGCTATTTTTTGAGTGGGAAAGAAAAGGTGTCTTACTCTTTAAGGACTAAAAGAAAAGAAATGCCACTAACTCATGTAGGCTTAAAAGCAATAGAAAAGGTATCCTACGTTTTAAGGACTAAAATGAAAGGGGTGCCACTAGCTTGTATAGGCTTAAAAGAAAATGCATCTTGCTCTTTGAGGACTAAAATGAAAGAAAAGGTCCTGCTCTTTGAGGACAATGAAAGGAAACATCCTATTCTTTAAGGATAAACAAAAGAAACATCCTGTTCTTTAAGGACAAGAAAAGAAAGCATCCTACTTTTTGAGGACAAAGAAAGGAAACATCTTGCTCTTTGATGACAAAGAAAGAAAAAGGAAACATCTTGCTCTTTGAGGAAAAAAAAAAGGAAACATCTTACTTTTTGAGCACAAAAAAAAGGAAACATCTTACTTTTTGAGGACAAAAATAAGAAACATCCTGCTCTTTGATGACAAAAAAAGGAAATGTCTTGCTCTTTGAAGACAAAGAAAGAAACAGTCCTGCTCTTAGAGGACAAGAAAAGGAAATGTCCTGTTTATTGAGGACAATGAAAAGAAACATCCTGCTCTTTGAGGATAAAGAAAGAAAAAGGAAACATCCTGCTCTTTGAGGAAAAAATAGGAAACATCCTACTCTTTGAGGACAAAGAAAAGAAAAGGTCTTGCTCTTTGAGGACAAAAAAAGAAACATCTTGTTCTTTGAGGACAAAAAATGTCCTGCTCTTTGAGGACAAAAAAAATGTCCTGCTCTTTAACGACAAGAAAATGAAATATCTTGCTCTTTGAGGACAATTAAATGAAACATCCTACTCTTTGAGGACAAATAAACAAAAAGGAAACATCTTGCTCTTTGAGGATAAAGAAAAGAAAAGGTCATGCTCTTTGAGGATAAAAAAAAATGTCCCACTTTTTGAGGAAAAAGAAAGAAAAGGTCTTACTCTTTGAGGATAAAAAAAAGAAACATCATACTTTTTGAGGACAATGAAAGGAAACATCCTGCTTTTTGAGGACAAATAAAGAAAAAAGAAATGTCCTGCTTTTTTAGGATAAAAAAAGAAAAGGTCCTACTTTTTGAGGATAAGAAAAAAAAATGTCCTGCTCCTTGAGGATAGAAAAGAAAATGTCATGCTTTTTAAGGATAAGAAAATGGAACATCCTACTCTTTGAGGATAAGGAAAGAAAAGGTGTTGAGATTATATACTTTTTCTTGGATGATTTTTCATGAGCTTGTGATGTCAAAGGTACTTGCTTAAGATTTTTTGAGGATTTTAGAAATAGAAAGTCGCACCTTGCACTCTTTACTAATTTGCCTTTTGTATGAGGATTGGTACCTAAAAGATGTTAAATCTTGTAGAATGCATGAGAATGCATATGCATGTTTAAATGATGCAAAAATGGTGTTTCCAAAGGCATAATCCATCAATTTTGGATATTTCTCACATTTGATAAGGTGGCTTCCTATTTCGATGACCAGTGATGGTAATAAAAGGATTGTGGAATTAGATGATTTATATTGGAAGGCTCCAATTGTGAAAAGTCTGTTAGCAAGCATGAATGGTGCTTCTATGCCAATTCTAACTCTCAAGAGCCTCTCTTCTTCATGATAGGCTTTTCTAGGGGTAAAGTTTAAACGTTTCTCATGATACAAGATCAAAAAAGGTGGGACCAACCATGGCCCTAAAGTTTATTTTTGGTTTCTAAACCTAAAAAAAATTCTTGCAAAGTTCAATCTTTCCAAGTAATGCTATGAAATCCTGTTATCAGCTTTGTTCATTTATCGAGCATTATCAGTTAAATGATACACATGATGCAACATGGAATGGAAGGCTATGACAAGATTTTGTGAGAACTTAAGTAATATTTTTTGTTCGATTAAAAAATTTTGAAATAGAAAAGTGTCAAAAAAATCTTTCCAGATGATTGGCTTGGATGCTGATGACATGAATTTTCCACTGAGTGCTTTCTAAGACTTTTTCTTAAGTAAATGATCTTTGTGGTGTTGGCCAAATCATAAGAAGATTCCTCAGATTGCCCATGGTGGGATGGAGGCCTCAAAGTTGGTTAGTTTTTATTTTCCAAGTGTAGCTATGGATGAGGTTTGGTTAGCTTCAATCAAATGGGTTAAGTTATGATTTGGTGTCTTGGTCAGAGTTATGAATATAGGGTAGACTAGTTTTAGGCTGATGATGGTTTGGGCTTAACTAGGTTTAAATGGGTTTGGTTACTTAAGCTGCCCTCTTAGGTATTCGACTTAAGTTAGTTTTTACTTTATTTTTTATTATTTTTTGTTATTTTTTATTTTTTTTTGGAGAATGGTGGGCGAAGGGCTAATAGAATGCCCTTTTGGGTTTTCATCCTAAAGTTCTTTCAAGCATAGTATTTTTTAAGAAATCAGAGTTCAAAAGATTAGGTAGGTCATTGCCATCTATTTCGATTAAGACTAAAGCTCCTCTAGATAATACATGCTTCACCACGTATGATCTTTCTTAATTTGGGGTCTATTTTTTATGAACATCTTTATGGATTAGGAGAATTTTTTTAAGCACCAAGTCACCTTATCGGAACTGACGAAGATGGACCTCTTTGTCATAGGCTCTCATAATGAGCTTTTGATACATCTGCTCATGATGGATGGCTTTGATTCTTTTTTCTTTAATAAGATTAAGTTGTTAAAATCGATCTTTAACTTATTCAGCCTCTTTAAGTTATGATTCCATTAGGACTCTAAGTGATGAGATTTCTATCTCGATGGGAAGAATAGCTTCCATGCCATAGACTAAAGAAAATGGTATGGTAATCATAGAAGTTCATACGGCTGTGTGATAAGCATGTAAAGCAAAAGGCCACTTTTCATGCTAATCTTTGTACATCTCAACGATCTATCAATTGTCTTCTTGACATTCTTATTGGTTACTTCCACTGCCCCATTCATTTTGGACGATATGGAATATAATTTCGTTGAATTTTAAATTGAGAGCAGGTTGCTTGCATTATTTTGTTTTTTAAATTACTCGCATTGTCTGTAATGATTTACTCAGGAGGCCATACGGACAGATGATGTCTCACATCACAAATTTACACATGATGGATCTAGTGACATTGGCATAAGAAGTTGCCTCTACTTATTTGGTGAAGTAGTTGATACCAACTAGGATAAAATGATGTCCGTTGGAGGCCTCAGGGGTGATTGGTCTAATCATGTCCATGCCCCGCCTAAAAAATGGCCATGGGGTTGTCATAATATGCAATGGTACTAGAAGGACATAAATCTTGTCTACATAGATTTGGCATTTGTGGCATTTATAGGCATAGTTGATGCAATCCCTTTCTAGAGTCAACCAGTAGCAGCCCAATCACATGACTTGTTTTGCCAGTTGGTGTCCATTAGAATGCATACCATATACCCCTTCATGGACCTCTTCAAAGATTCTTTTAGCTTTTAGGGCATCCATACACCGAAGTAATACCTAGTCCCAACTTTTCTTGTATAGCGTTCTGCCATCCAAAATGAAGTTTGTAGCCATTCTTTGTATGGTTCTTTTATCATTTTTGGTGGCATGATTCGGGTATTGCTGATTTTTGATGTACTAAAGGATGTCATGATACTAGGGTAAACCATCTTTTTTCTTCCTTAATATTCTAGCAATATGCTAGTGTTGAATGAATGCTCATCTGAAAAAGGGCGACATCTGACTCCTGATTGACCTTAAACATGGATGATAAGATTGCTAAAGCATTAACAATTTGATTCTTTTCCCAAGGCAAATATCAAAAGTTAACATCATTCATCAAATTCTTTTCTTAGTTTTGAGATTAAACTTTTATAATAAGTTAGTCTGGCATCACATGTCTGCTATTCCCCTTTTAATTGGTAAATGACAATGGCTAAGTCTCCAAACACTCGTAAGGTTTAGATGCCCCTTTCAATGGCAGCTTGGTGTCCTATGATGCAAGCCTTATATTAAGCTATATTGTTACTGCAGTTTAAGCTCAATCTCACAGTGAAAGGATAATGGCTTCGCTCAAGTGAGATTAAAATTACCCCAATTCCATGCACCAATGCGTTTGAAGCATAATCAGAGAACATTTTCCAAGGTGAATCGCTATCGATTGCATCTCTCACCTCGGATATGCACATTAGGTCTTTATTGGGGAATTGGAAGTCTAAAGGTTGATAATCATCCATTGCTCAACTAGCCAAGAAATTTATGATTGCGTTACCCTTAATGGCCCTTTAATTCATATATACAATATCGTATACAGAAAATAGGGCTTGCCACCTAGCTAATCTCCCTGATAATGCAGGGGCTTCACATAAGTATTTGAGGGGATCCAATTTGGGGATGAACCACATGGTATGGTATAACATATATTGTCTTAACCTCTTGGCTGTCCAGACTAGAATGCAACATAGCTTTTCTATTATTGAGTAGTTATTTTCATATTCTGTGAACTTTTTCCTTAAATAGTAGATAGCTTGTTCTTTCTTTTTCTAATCATTACGCTAGCCTAAAACACAGCCCATTGAATTATCAAAAACTGATAGATATAAAATTAGAGGTCTGCCTGGGATTAGGGGCACAAGCACTGGAGGGCTTGAAAGGTATTGCTTTACTTTGTCGAAGGCTTCTTGACATTCTTCGTTCCATTCTGTGAGATTTTGTTTATGAAGTAGCTGAAAGATCGATTCACATTTATTGATCAATTAAGATATAAATTAAGCTATATAGTTTAATCATCCCAAAAAACTTTTTATTTTTTAGGGTTTGAGGTAGTGGAAGGCTTTGAATGGCCCTGACAAGATATTCTTTTTTCACTCACAAAGAAGCCTAATAACTTGCCGGATGTGACATCAAATATGCATTTGGCATGGTTTAACGTAAGCTAATATTTGCAAAAGCATTTAAAGAGATTTCATAAGTCACCTACATGTTTATTCTTTTTAGGTGACTTAGCGATCATGTCATCCACATAAACTTCGATCTTTTTGTGCATAAGTCATGAAATAATGTCACCATTACCCTTTGATAAGTTGCCCTAGTGTTTTTGAGCCCGAAAAGCATCACTTTGTAGCAAAAAGTTCCCTACATGGTCATGAAGGTGGTCTTTTCCATGTCTTCGATCACATTTTGATTTGGTTGTATCCTAAAGATCCATCCATGTAAGAGAAAAGTGCATTTTTTGGTAGTGTTGTCCATTAGGGTATCGATATAGGGCAAAAGAAAGTTATCTTTTGGACTAGCTCAATTCAAGTCCTTATAATCCATACACATTTGCACTTTACCATCCTTCTTCAAGACTGGGACTATATTGGCCACCCACTTAGGATATTTGTTGACTTTTAGAAATCCTACTTCAAATTGTTTCTTAACTTCTTCTTTAATCTTTAGCTGCATCTTGGGTTTCATCCTCCTAAGCTTTTGCTATATAGGTTTACACCTAGGTTTGAGAGGAAGTTTATGGACTATGATATCGGTATTCAACCCAGGCATATCTTAATAAGACTAGGCAAACATGTCTCGGGGCTCTTTGAGAAGGCTTGTCAATTGGTTTTGGGTTAATGGTTTTATAAAGGTTTCAATTTTGACTTTCTTTCAGTCTTCCTCTATCCCAAGGTTTATGGTTTTAGTGGGTTCTTTATAAGGTAAAATCTATTTTCTTCTTGTTCAATTAGTCTGAGCAGATCTAGGGGTACAGGGTCTTTAGAATTTTCTTTATACTCAACCTTACCAGCACAAATTGCTTGCTCAAAGTCAATTTCCTGAGTCTTAATATGGATATTCATGTCATCTTTATCTGAATACTTGAAAATATGAAAAAGAATAATATAGGCAAAAAAATGAAAGATGAGGTGAAAATGGACACAATAAATGAAATGCATAATGCTCCATCATTTTCATTGATAATAATTAATAAATAGTGCTCATACAAAGGATCCCACAATGCTCTTGGGCAAAAGCACGTAGGTTTTGTTCATGGCATTACTTTTATAGAGTTTTGAACAATATAAGGATTTCTATCTCAGTCCAAACACTTGGAATAAATTTAAAAGGGCATAAGTTAGTCTCTCCATCCATTGCTGATGCTCTTCAGTTACATTAATAAAGAAATCCCCAAAAGTTTTCTTTAACACAAGCATGATGTTTATTGAGCTATTGTTAACATATCTGCTTAAGTGAAAATTCTTATGCAATGGCGAAAATGCCATACGTTTATGTCCCATATCTTGTCACAATAGACGTGTTATTATTTTCTCCCGATTTTTCTGGGCTTATTTTTTTATGCTATGCATTGGGTTTAAATCCCACTTTTATCTTATCAGTCTGATGGGTCATCTTTAGAGCTTTAACAACTCTTTAGAGGCATTTTTCAAGCCTTTTTTTGGCTCGAGCACCTTTGCTGACCGTTACTTTTAAGCCCATTTACGTGCTTTCTAACAGATGAGGCTTAATCATGGGTAGTCCCTCCTTAACATAGGTGGTATTGATGAACTCAAATGATTGAAAAGAAGGTTATGGAATGCCCTCATTAGGTTTAACATATAGGGTATCAATCGAGCTAGCAGCAATGATCTTCTCCACTAATACTGACAACTATGTTTCTAATTATAAACTTCAATATTTGGTGTAAGGATGATGGAACTACTCCTGCAAAATGGATCCACGGCCTTTCCAAAAGGTAGTTATATGATGGAGCAATGTCTATCACATGAAAGTTAACCTCATAAGTACATAGGCCTATTTGGAGTGGGATAGTGATATTCCCCACAACGTTTTTGCAGGTTCTTTCAAATGTATGCATAATTGTTTGACTATTTTAAATGTGAGACGTATCAATAGAGAGCTTGTTCAGGCATGACATAGGCATTACATTCAAAGCTGATTTATTATCGATGAGCACCTTGGGCAATATGCTTTTTTTTGTAGTACGTGGTGTTGTAAAGGGCTTTATGACTTCCTCTTCCTCCTTGTAGAATCTTGTCATTGCTAAAGGATATATAATTATCAATCATGATATTGTTCAATAGATGATCTAGCTGGCCTATATAAATATCGGAAGAGACATAGGCCTCATTAAAAACTTTCAGAAGTGTATTTCTATGAGCTTTAGAGTTCAGCAAAAGTGACAGCACAGATATTTTGGCAGGTTGCTTATTTAGCTAGTCGAGGATACTGTATTCACTATGTTTGATGAACTTAAAAAACACTATTGCTTCTTTTTCACTTATCGGTTCCTTAGTAACTTTTGAATTTGACCCTTAGTTGCAGACGTAAGTGTTTGAAGATTTTGGCTAGTATCTTCTTGTTGAACTTTATCTCTTAAGGCTAGTGGCACATAACACTTACCATTTTGAGTCAAGTAGCTTACCCCTGAAAGATCAATATTTAATGCTAGTTAGATTCCTTGATAATTAAAGTTTTACTCTTATAGTTCCAGGGAATAAGCTTATTATTTTTGCATAGGATTGGAGATGGTAGTTGAATGACCATTCTTGGCGCAGATAGGGCAGAAATGGCTTGAGGACGGGGTCGATTATTATACAAGATCAATGGTCTTCCGATGCCATAAG
This sequence comes from Adansonia gregorii, assembly GCA_038382025.1. Lineage (NCBI taxonomy): Eukaryota > Viridiplantae > Streptophyta > Magnoliopsida > Malvales > Malvaceae > Adansonia > Adansonia gregorii. Next base: position 22,779 of record JBBYHO010097389.1, on the reverse strand, counting down.
AGGGATTGCCCCATCCCCTTTTATAGCTCTGTTAGATTGAAGTGCATCTACGGGTTGATTACATAAATTTGCTTCTCATCATAATATTTGATGCTACCTTTTTTCATTATTTTTTGGACCATGGTACGAAACTCTTTACATTTCTAAAAGGTATGACCATATACTGTATAAAAATCGTAAAAGTTGCCAACTTATTCCTTTTTCTTCTTGACCCCATTAACTAACTTGGCCTTCACCAAAATTTTCCAAATTATGCTCATTGGCATTCTCAGCTCTTCTACATTTTTCACAATCCCATAATCTTGCTCAACAATGAACCTTTCTAGGTTCGTATCTGTGCGGGTTTAAGATGAATTAGCTCCTTTATCGAACCTTAACTATTTTGTTGTTTTGACTTTTTTTCCTATTACCCTTGTTTGATTCTCTTTCAAAGCCTCATCCATCATCCCATAAAGTATGATTATGTTGGCAAAGCTTTTAGGGGTTCTTTTCACCATCTTTTCATAATATGGTGACTGTAGTGTGCTAATAAACTTGACGATCATTTCCTTCTTTGTCAATAGTGGTTGAATTTAGGTAGCCTTTTCCATCCACCTAGACGTATAATGCCTAAAGCTTTCATTTAGCTGCCTCTCTATACTCATAAGAGAAAGACAAATTAGGATGCCATTACTGTTTACTTTCTCCTCTTTGATGACATTAAAGGATGGATAAGTTGGTTTATGACATTTCTTGTAGAATTCTATCTTGGATTGGTCCATCATTCCTTGGATCATTTTCAGGAACGATGAACATTACTGTAAATCATGCTCTTGAGCATAGTAGCAGCAGGATAACTCCATGAATTCCTTTCGTGGGCTCACTATCCCAACCTCTCTAAATGCTTGCCACACTTTACTTATTGGCATCTTGACCTTTCTAACATCTCTTTTGATCTAACAGCCTTTCCAATCAATCATGGTATTTATCCTTGATTCACTATGATAAGGGAGTAGATTGGCCCTAACATTTGGTCCGAGCCCTTGCTTTATTTTTTTATGCCTCTTTTTAGCAGGCCCTGCACCTTACTCTTGAATGAGGTGTAATTCTCAATTAAGTGTCCCTGTGCTCCGACATGGTATTCACAGTAAGCATTCTTATCATACTAGCCGGGGTATGAGGAGATTTCAAGTCTAAGAACACTACGGTGACCAATCGACTGACTAATAAGTAATTATAGATCTCTTTATATGAGTATGGTAAAGGGTCAAAATGTTCACTTTCTCGGGGTGCTTAATGATTACTTGGGCTCTAGCATTATTTGTGCTATGAGGTTGCATGCTTGGAGAAGTGTTTTGAATAGGATTTGGTGTGAGGGTGACTATTGGAGCAATCCTAATAAAGTGAACTCCTTGTGTCATTTGATAAGCGCTAAAACTTGGATACAACATACTTGGGGCATATACCCTTTGGGTTGAGCCTGGATTTTGGGGGAACTTTACAGTGTTGTGATGGACAACGTTTATTTCTTTTTTCTTTCCTTTACTTGTTAGTTTCTTAATTGATCTAGATGCTTCTCCCATAGATATTTTCCCACTTTTTATGGCATATCAATTATCTCCCCTGATATAACCATATTAGCAAAAATTTTTTTTAGCATTTCCTACCAACTTCTCATAGTAAGGAGCTTTCAAAGTGTCAACGAACATAATTACCATTTCTCTTTCAGTTAATGGAGGCTGAACCTGAGCTACCTCTTCCCTCCATCTTTAGGCGTATTACCTAAAACTCTTAGAGGTTTTCTTCTCCATGTTCATAAGGGACAAGCAATCTAGGGCCCAGTCAGATACGTGCTTATATTGGTCAAGGAATGTGTTAGCTTTAATGGAGAGATTAAACCAAGAGGGGGTGAATTAGTTCTATAAAAACTTTGTAAATTTGAAAATTAAATAAGATAAGGAGGAGAGAAAAATCAATAATGGATGTATAGAGGTTCAGCCCTTTAATTCGGCACCTACGTCCTCTCTTCTTGGTACTTGCTTACCAAGGTGATTTCCATAATTCACTAAGGAAATGTTACCTTTAAGGATAAGGTATAACCTTACACAACTATATTTTAAGGCTTAGATAGAACCTTTTAAATACTTTAAGAATTATACCCCAAACTTTCAAGTAATTTCATTCACTTTCACTCAACCCTTTTTGTGAAATAAAAAAAGTATTTTGCAAACTAATTAAACCTCTAATAGGTGAATGTTTGCTAAAATTTAAATATAAGAAGAATGAGATACAAATGGACTGAAAGAGTATGATTTGATATAAGTAGAAAATAATGAATTTGATGATTTTGAGCTATTGTTGTTCAATGATTTAATGAAATATGTATCTATGCCTCTTTAGCTATTTAGAACCTTTATTTATAGTTGCAAATTGATTCATAGATGTTAGGCATTTAAAGTGGTGGTTGGAGAGCCGTTGTAGCCTTCATAAATGCTAATTTCCATTGAATCCCGCGCTATAGTATCGATGCAATACCAATAGTATCGATACATAGTTCAAAAAAGTAACTATTACAACTTATCATATCGATACTAGGGTCTCAGTATCAATACTAAGCAAGCTGTATCGATACAAATACCTTTATATCGATACACATGAGGGTTTTAACCAAACGTAGGCTAGTGCCAAGCTCTATATCGATATGTAAACACTTGTATTGATACATTTGAGGGTTTCATGCAAACCTTAGCTACTACCCAGCTTTGTATCGATACTCAGGGAGTGAGTATCAATACTAAGCAACCTATATCGATACACATGTTCAATCTCGATACATTTAAGGGTTGTATGCATAGTATCAATACACATGTTCTTTGTATCGATACTAGGCTTCAAAACTCATTTGTAAAATCATTTTGTTGACTCAAACACATCTTAATAATTACAACCTTAGTATTTTTAAAGATGCTTTTCAATTTAAACACAAACACGAAGTTGAGTATTAATTTAAGTTGTTGGTTATATCAAAACTGAATTCAAGGTTAACAATCTTCCCCTTTTTGATATAACAAAACTTAAGATAAATTTGCTTGTGTTTAAGTTTAATAAAAAAACAACTCCCCCTCAATAAGGTAAAAATTTATTTTAAGAAATGAAAGAAATGACTTCCTCTCAATAAATTGCCTAATATTAGAATTTAAGCTTAAGAAATTAAGTTTAAGTTTACCATGTAATTTGGGTTCCAACATATGCATAATTAATTCATAACACGAGTTCCAACATATGCATGAGCAATCCATGGAAAGCAACATAATGCAAATTTAAGATCTTTCTCCCTTTTTTTATTATATCAAAGATAGAATTCAAGGATAAGCAAGCATATGTATAATCAAGCATAAAGAGGGTAAATTTACTAAGCAAAAGATGCAAAAACAAAAAGTAGCATAGAACTCTAAAATCATAAAAACCAATAAAGAGAAATCCTAATGATCTTAAAACAACATCCTAAAGACATAAAGTTTAATAATTGTTAAGATATGTCAAAGACGATTAGACTTCATCGGTAAAAGGATCCTCGGTGGGTGGAGGAGTAGGTGGAGGTGCACGAGGAAAAGTAACAGAGTAGGCATGGAATTGCTCCATTAGAGCTCGATGACTTTGCTCAAGAGTAGAGAGATGACCATTAATGGTTTCAAAATATCCTTCTCATGCATTAAAACAACCCATAATCGAGGTGAACATTATGGGAATATCAATGGGTGCGAGAGCTAGAGGTGGAGAAGGCTCATCATGCTCCATTTTATCATGATCATTAGGAGCGGGGGCATCTGGTTGCTCAAGTGACAGCTATCGATGAGCTTTTGGAATAAAGTCACCACCTTTGATTTCATATCCGGTGTGTCCTAATGATTTGCAATTGATGTAGTGATATGTGGTTACCATAATACGAGGGTCACATCAAAAATCAAGACCTTGAGTTTTAAAGTAGTAACTCAAGGCCATGCCATGCAAAAGAGTATGACACCCACGTACGTATAAAACGAGGTCTGCAAATATAAAATAGGCTAGATTTGGATGGGTGCTGGATTGAATCATATCCAGCCGACAATCTACATTGTTGATTAAAGTATGTTTTGTTCTGTATGGATGGAGCACATGTGAAATGATGAAATAGAGTCAGCGATCAACTAGTGGAAGGAACGTAGCTTTGTTCTGCGGGGTGCGTAATGCGGTGGGACCTGAGCCATCATTGATGGTGCCTTTATTCAGAAATCTGAAGGTAGAGGCGAGGGAAGCTGTGTTGATTAGAAGATCTTATCCCAAAAGGTGGGATCGAATAGCAATGACATTGTCATGGTCGTCAACAATGAGAGATGCATTGTTAAAGAAGGCACGGATAAGATTTTCACACACTAGAACATTTAAGAAAAGGATTTTGGTCCATCCGAAGGTGTCAAAGGTTTGAACGTATGGATAATTGATGGACCGAAGAAATGGGAAGTCGATGACACAACATTGTTGGATAGGCATCTAGGCAAAATGGTGGTGAAATGCTTTTGAGCCCGTGTATCATAAAAGCATAAGTCAAAGAAAGATTGATGTTGCGCCGGAGGTGGTTGATGAGCAGACGAGGTGGAAGCACAGGTGATGAGACCCTGACAGCGTGCGGTTTGTTTGGTTTTGGGAGCCATGGGTTTGTGTGAGGACTTTTGTCAAACAAGTGGTGGGCAAATAGGTTAAGTGGATAAAGGTTGTTTGAGGTGTTTTGTTGAATAGGTGATGGGCACTAAGAATGGTTTTCAATTTGTGTGATGTAAAGAGCGGATCCAAAATCAATCACATAAACAATGATGGGGAACATTTTAGGAATGAGATAAAAGTGATTTATCAGAAGAAATTTAGACAAAATGGTTAAATTTAGAGAGAGAAGTGATAAGGGTTAGAATGATAGGAAGTGTCAAAATCTTGATGGTTTGGATGGTAATGAGTGATTTTGAAATGGTTTTGGGTAAGTGGGATAAAAGAATTTGGTTATTGGATCAATTGATTTTGAAAAGAAATTAAAGATGATGAGATTTGATAGTTGTGGGATAGAATGAGAGAGAATGAAAGGATACACAGTTAAGGTTTAAATGGAAGGAAATCATGTGGGGGGCTCTAAATGAACAGTCAGTATCGATACATAAGAAGCAGAATCAATACAAAGAGCGTTTCTGGGTTCTGTATCGATACAAAGAACTGGGTCTTGAGACTTAGATCAAATTATTGTTGTATCGATACACACTGAGAAGTACCAATATAGTGTATTGATACAGAGGGATAGGTTTTGATACAAAGAACAAATCTGTGTTTGTATCGATACACTGAAAATAAGTCTTGATACAGAAGAGAAGAATGTATCGGAATCGATATGGATAGCCTAGTATAGGTTCATTTTCAACAAGATCTCATCAAATTAGATGTAATTTTGATCCAATTATCCATTTAAAACATTTAAAAATATATCTTGGACCAAAATTAAGATCATTCAAGGCTTAATTAAGATGCAACAAAATTATTCAATAAATTCTTGACAATTAAGCATTATCAAACAAGCAAGTGTGCAAAACTAGTTTTATTAAACTAATCATTATGTAAGTAACAGTAAGGCATAGCATCAGGATTAGACCAAATTATGAATTTTAGGGTGTATTCATTAATCCAAGTTCTCTTCTAATTGTGCAAAATCTATCATTTTCAAGTGGTTTAGTGAAAATATCAGCTAATTGATGCAAGGTGTTAACAAACTCAAGCACTATATCACCTTTTTGCACATGATCTCTAATGAAGTGATGTCTAATTTCTATGTGCTTGTTTCTAAAGTGTTGGATTGGATTTTCAATGAGACAAATGGCACTAGTATTGTCACATTTAATTGGAATATGATCCATGGTAATGCCAAAATCCTCCATTTATTATTTTATCCATAAAATTTAGGCACAACAACTACTTGTGGATATGTATTCTCCTTTGGTTGTGGATAAAGCAATACTATTTTATTTCTTGAAAAACCATAATATGAGCATACTTCCAAGATATTAACATGTTTTGGAAGGGCTTTTCCTATCAATTTTGCAACCACCAAAATCCACATTGGAGTAAGCATTTAGGACAAGGGATGATTCTTTAGGATACCATAGGCCTTGATTTAGAGTGTCTCTAAAGTATCTAAAAATTCTTTTTACGATAATCAGATAAGACTCTTGTGGTGCTGATTGGTATCTATCACATAGGTATGCATTAAACATTATGTCCGGTCTACTTGTGGTAAGATATAGAAGTGAACTTATCATAGACCTATAAAGTTTAAAGTCAACAATTTTACCTCCATCCTTTTCAAGCTTTGTTGAGGTACTCATCGGTTTGGAACAAGGCTTTGCTTCATCGATTTTAAACTTCTTGAGTAATTCTTTAGTGTACTTCGCTTAATTGATAAAGATGCCATCTTTAGTTTGTTTAATTTGCAACCCCAAAAAGATTATCAATTCTCCCATCATGCTCATCTCGAACTCACCTTGCATTAACTTAGAAAATTCTTGACAAAGGGATTCATTAGTAGCACCAAAGATAATATCACCAACATAAACTTGAATCACTCAAATGTCCTTGTTTTTTACTTTTATAAATAAAGTCTTCTCAACATTTCCTCTACTGAAACCTTTTTCAATTAAAAATTTTAGGAGTCTTTCATACCTGCCCCAGCTGCTTGCTTTAGTCCACATAAAACTTTAGAAAGTTTAAAAACATGATCAGGAAAATGAGGATTTTCAAAATCGGAAGGTTGTTCAACATAAACTTCCTCATTAATGAAGCCATTTAAAAAAGCACTTTTGACATCCATTTGACATAACTTGAAGTTATTGAAACATACAAAAGCTAGTAGTATTCTAATGGCCTCTAGTCTAGCTACGGGGGCATAAGTTTCATCATAATCAATTCTTTCTTCTTGACTATACCCTTTGGCTACTAATCTAGCCTTATTCCTAACTATTGTTCCATTCTAATCAAGTTTGTTCCTAAAAACCCATTTAGTACCTACAATGGGATAATCACTAGGTTTCATAACTAAATTCCAAACTTTAATTCTTTCAAATTGGTTTAATTCTTCTTGCATAGCTATGATCCAATTTTTATCTTTTAGCGCCTCATCTATATTTTTGGGTTCAATTTTTGAAAGAAAAGCCACATAATTGCATGTATTTCTAAGGGATAATCTAGTTCTTACCCCTTGCTTTGGATCACCAATTATTTCACCATCATTGACAGAAGTCAACTCTCTAGGATAATTTCTTTTCCTTTCTACTTGAGTTGGCTCTTGTAGTTCTTTTTCTTTTGGATCTTCTTGATTTTGCATTGTTTGTCGTTATTCCTTATAAAATGCTTGTTCTTGGTAAATTTCTACATCATCATTGTGAAAAGATACCTTTCTCAAGGTTGGGTTAGCTTCATCTAAATATAACATGTATTGACTCTTCAACAACTAAAGTTCTCTTATTAAACACTTAATAAGCTTTGGAATTTGTTGAATAACCAAGAAAAATTCCTCCATCACTTTTTGCATCAAATTTACCAAGGTTGTCCTTTCTATTATTTAATAGAAAACATTTACATCAAAAAGGGTGAAAATAGCTAATGTTAGGTTTTCTTCCTTTAAAAAGTTCATATGGAGTTTTCTTTAGGATTGGTCTAACCATGGCTCTATTTATAATATAGCAAGAAGTATTAATAGCTTTCGCCTAAAAATATCTTAGTAAATTGTTTTCACAAAGCATGGTTCTAGCTATTTCTTCTAAGGTTCTATTTTTTCTTTCAACAACTCTATTTTGTGAGGAGTTCTCGGTGCCAAGAAGTTATGGCTAATACCATTTTCATTGCAAAATTTGTCAAAACCAAGGTTTTCAAATTCTTTCCATGATCACTCCTTACACTTGAAATAGAATAACCTTTTTCATTTTGAATAATTTTGCAAGAAGTAGTGAATTTTTCTAAGGCTTTATCTTTAGAGTGTAAAAAAAGAACCCTAGTAAACCTAGAGTAATCATCTACAATAACAAATCTATATTATATACCTCCTAAGCTTAATATCTTAGTAGGACCAAAAAGATCAATATGAATGAGTTGTAATACTTTAGTGGTTAAGATAACATTGATTGGTTTGAATGAAGCTCTTCTATGTTTGCCTTGGACATAAGCATCGCATATTTTATCATTATCAAATTTTATTTTTGGCAATCCAAAAACCAGGTCTTTTTTAGATAGTTTAGAGATTATATTCATACTTGTATGTCCTAATTTTCAATGCCACAACCAATGCAAATCATCATTATTAGCAACTAAACAAACATTTTGAGAAGATAAATCATTTAGATGCATAATATAGACATTAATTATTTAGATGCACAATATAGACATTTCTTTCTCTATGTCCTACAAAAATAATTTTTTTGTCTTAACATCAACAACTCAACAATTCATTGATTCAAAATTAACTTTCATGCCTTTATCACATAATTGACTAATACTTAGGAGATTATGTTTGAGACCTTTGACAAATAGAACATTTTCAATATTGGATGAAGAATTGTTACCTATGGTTCTAATACCTTTAACTTGTCTTTTTGAGTTATCACCAAAGGTAACACTTCCTCCATCTTTAGGCTTTAGCTTCACGAATTGATTTTGGTCACTGGTCATGTTTCTTGAGCATCCACTATCAAGGGACCAAGAATTTCCTTTTGTTGATTTGCCTTGAAGCAATGCTCTTCCTCCTACAAACACAAAATCATATTTTTATTTTAGGTACGCAAACTTTCTTGGGTCCTTGAGTATTAGTGCTTAAAATTTTTGTGCCTTTTGGAATCTATTTTAATTTTGTAGCTTCATCTTAAGATGTGCTAACACCTTTGCGGACCCATATTCTCCTAATACCTCTAAAAGTGATAGTTTTGAAGGAGCATGTATGGAATGTGTGACCAAGTTTATGGCAATTTGTACATATGCTAGATACATCAAATGATTTGTTTTGTGTTATGAAGAAGTTCTTGAAGTGAGTTTCTTTTTTTATTCTATTATAGCCCAAACCATCTTTATCAAAGAATGCCTTCTGTGTTTCTAGCATGCCATTTAATTTTTATTATGCCATGTAAAACCTTGTAAATAAGTTATGCAAATTTGTGTTCTTCTTGGTTAGATCATCAATATTAACTTGTAACTCATCTATTCTTTTCTTAAGATCATTATTTGTCAAGCTTAGTGTTTCAGTTTTTTCTTTGAGTTTAGAATTCATTTTCTTTTATTTCAAATTCATAACTTCAAATTCTAATGCTAATTCATCAAATGCATCTTGTAATTCATCAAATGAGTAAGTATTAGCATTAGAAGATACCTAGGGCTCATCATGAGCCATGAGACATAAGTTAGCCACCTTCTCATCATCATTATTGAAAGTGTCATTATCACTCCATGTGGCCATCATTGCCTTCTTCTTTTGCCTCTTCGGGTTTGATTTCTTCTACATTGGACATTCAAATTTGATATGTCCTAGTTTCTTGCACTCATAGCAAATAATTTGTTCTTTTTTTTTTGCTTGAGTCTCCCTTTATCATTTTTTTAGGAGGTCTTCTAGCTTTGCTCATTCTCATGAATTTGTTGATTCTTTTCATGAACATAGCCATTTCTTCATCATCCTTGACCTCTTCGTCATCATCACTAGGTGCGGTTGATTTAAAGGCAATACTTACCTTTTTTAATGGTTTTTGTCCATGCTTGATCTTTATTTCATAGGTTAGAATGGAACCTATGAGTTCATCCAAAGAGAGTGTGTTAGGAGGTTTGGATTCTTTAATTGCTATCACTTTTGCTTCCCAAGACTTGGGAAGACTATTGAGTAGCTTTTTTACCATCTCTTTATTTGGATAGGTCTTTTCGAGTGTCTTCAACCTGTTGATGACATTCGTAAATCTATTAGACATTTCTTTGATGGTTTCATCCATTTTCATCTTGAACAATTCATAATCAAGTGTGACCAAGAGCATAAAATAATGTGTGCAAGGCCTTGGCATTTAATTGTGCCATTTTGGTGTCTTGTTCATCCCATTCTTTTTCCTTCTTTGGCACAATGCAATCTCTGATTTTCTTCTTTGGAATGAGCGGACCATTGATAAGATTTTCCATATGTCATACTCGTTTGCTTAGATAAAGAGCCTCATCTTTGTCTTCCAATATTAGTAGTTGCAGTGTTGAAGAGTAAAGGTCTCATGATAGAATGCCCTTTAAGTTCTATAGCATTTGCATTTGTCTCAAATGCCATAAGATGATCTTCACCTTGGCTTTTTAACTCTTGTGAGCTTCTTGAGGCAATGTTTGTATTCTCCATTTTTGAGCTATCAAGGATCTTTTCAAGGTTGTGAGACCTATAAAGGAGACCAAAGCTCTAATACCAATTGTTACCTTTAATGAAGAGATTGAACTAAGATGGGGTGAATTGGTTCTATAAAAACTATGTAAATTTGAAAATTAAATAAGATAACAAAGAGAAAAAAATCAACAATGGATGTATAGAGGTTCGATCCTATAATTCGACACCTACGTCCTCTCTTCTTGGTACTTTCTTACTAAGGTGATTTCCATAATTCACTAATGAAATTGTTACCTTTAAAGATAAGGTATAACCTTAGACAACTATCTTTTAAGGCTTAGATAGAACCTGTCAAATACTTTGAGAATTATACCCTAAACTCTGAAGTATTTTTAGTCACTTTCACTCAACCCTTTTTGTGAAATGAAAAAAGTATTTTGCAAACTAATTGAACCTCTAGTAGCTGGACGTTTGCTGAAATTTAAGTATAAAAAGAATGAGATACAAATGGACTTAAAGAGTATGATTTGATACAAGTAGAAAATAATGAGTTTAATGATTTTGAGCTTTTATTGTTCAATGATTCAATGAAATCTGCGTCTTTGCCTTTTCAACTACTTAAAACCTCCATTTATAGCTGCAAATTAATTCATAGATATTGAGCATTTAATGTGGTGGTTGGCGAGCCGTTGTAGCCTTTATAAATGCTGATTTCCATTCAATCTCACGCTATAGTATCGATACAATACCAATAGTATTGATACACAGTTCAAAAAAGTAACCGTTATGACTTATTGTATTGATACTGTGGTCTCAGGATCATTACTAAGCAAGCTGTATCAATATAGATACCTTTGTATCGATACATATGAGGGTTTTAGCCAAACATAGGCTACTGCCAAGCTCTGTATCGATACTTATGGGGTGAGTTTAGATACTGATTAGCATATATCGATACGTGCACACTTGTATCGATACATTTAACGATTTTTTACAAACCTGGGCTACTGCTAAGCCTATATCGATACACAGGTTTATTGTATCGATGCATTTGAGGGTTTTATGCATAGTATCGATATATATGTTCTTTGTATCAATACTAGGCTTCAAAACTTGTTTGTAAAATCATTTTGTTGACTCATATCTTAATAATTACAACCTTAGTATTTTTAAAGATGTTTTCAATTTCAAAACAAATATGAAGTTGAGTATTAATTTAAGTTGTCGGTTATATCAAAACTGAATTCAAAGTTAACAAAATGCATGAGCCAGATCTGTCCATGTTTGAATTCTTATAGGGTCTAGCCCTATTTACCATCAGAGAGCTACCTTAGCTAAACTATCCTGGAAGTTGTGGATTAGGAATTTTTCATTTTCCTTATACCCAGCCATCTTACGAGAATACATCTAAAGGTGGGTAGTGGGATCTATGGTCTCATTCTATTTTTCAAACTCTAGCACCTTGAATTTATATGGAATGACGAGACTAGAGACTAGACCTAGAGCCTTCGCGTTTAAAATTCTAAATTTATCACTTCCTTTAACAGCTCGAAGATGTTTCTCTGGAGCTTGGTATTTGTTTAAGTCTTCATCACTTTTCAAAGATCTTTTTGCCCATTCTTGTTTTATTTCTTCATCAGGATTTGGTACTATAGGTATAATGGGCAAAGAGCCTAGATAAAAGAATGGTTGAGTCAATGAAATTCTCATTGTTGGGGGATGCTGTTCATGTATATTAGTAGCCTTGGTACCACCATTTAGATTACTTTCAGGGATGGCCAATCCTTTGCCAGTGTTGATGGTGCTCGTTTATCCTTTATCCTTTAAAGTTTTGGACAATAATTTTGTCAATTTGCCATTTGAGATTGAAGTTTTTCGTTCCTATGAGCTGGTTGTTGTTGAGATTCTCTGTACATGAGTTCTAGTCACTCAATGTGGAACTAATGATCATTCTCCATGGCTTTACGATGGGTATAAGAGTTGTAGTGATGGCAAGCTAAAGATTCTATGTTTTGGGACACCTTCACTTTATATTATTGATGGATTAGACCTTTAAAATGTGTCATGACATGACATGAAGATGGATATGAATTCATAAAGTAAAAAAAGAATTGTTATTGATGCGAAGCAGAAAAAGAATAATTATTATTGATGTAAATGCAAGAAGGACAATTGGATTAAGAAATAGCTCCACCATTAGCGTCTTTTATTGAACAACCAAAGTCTTGAATTCATATGATTAGATTTGAAAATGTCTAGCATGATTACATTATTTAATCACATGTTCTAAGAAATACAGTAGTTCTTGTTTGAGAGCTCTAGTGGGTAAGATGCTACATGCTAGAGATCGAGATGTATCCATCATATATTCGGCCTCCAACTGAGCTACCTGAATTTGTTTAGTGAGATGGCGATGTTGAGTCTGATAAGTTTGGCGTGCCTGATTAACTATTTATTGCCATTCTTGCACCCACCGTTTTGAGGCCTATACTAATTCATCTGCCTAGTTTTGGCAAGCTTGTAAGGATTGCTCTAAGCCTTGAACCCTGACTATTAGTGTCTCATTCTTAACCTGATTTGCTCTTAAATCTTAAACTCAAGCTTCTAACTGTACATTTCTTTTTTCAAGCTTCAACAAGCTTTTCTTTACTTCCTTTAATCGCTTTTTTCCATGGACGTAGTTCTTTTTCGAGGGTGACAATTTTTGTTTTCCACTCGATTGAATATCTGCCTTGGCATCATGATTTGTTTGCTTTACTAACAACCATATAGTCTTTCCTTAGACTCTCGAGATCTTCTTTGAGTCGATTCTTCTCCTTATTAGCTCATTTTGCCTTACCTTTATGTAGATATATGTTTATCTCTAATTAATTCTTTTCCTCTTTTAGGATGGCTATTTCCTCAGTAAGAGTTATCTTTTCTTGTTCGAATTCCCACCTAAGCAATTCAATTTCAGAAGGGAATTATTCATCTACAGATACAACAACAGACGAAGGCAAGGCATCATTAGTGTAGAGTATTTTCCATTCATTATACCTTAGGGTCACACTGCTTCCTCTCTAGTGTCTTTCCATGTAATGAGTTTGTCTCCAAGCACAAAAGGCTAATTGAATTTTTAACTTTATAATTTGCATGCCTTTAGGTCTTAAACAAAGGGGATAAATTGCCAACACAAAAATTATCGAAGGACCAGAACAGGTACATAGTTAGTACTTCCCTATAACCTATTGAATGGCACACAATTGTAATCCCACATCTATACATGATGGTTTGTGGCGAGAACTAAGCAGCTTTCTATGTCACTTCATCCCCATTAAGATTCTGAAATTTCTGGATCCATTGTTCCTCAGACTTTTTGTGAAGCCATTCCTTCTTGAGGACTTTGGAGATAGGACTGAAGTCAGGGAATAAATTATATGACCTCATCTTTTTTTTCCGGGCAAAAGTGGCTAACAAGCCACAGATGAAGCATAGGTGTAAATCCAATGAAACATCCTATCCCTATTTTCTTGCAAAAATTAAGGGCTCCAATGGTTTTAGTTATGATAGCAAATGCCGGGTTAATGTTACAACATAATCGAGAAACAAGATCTGCCACTGCCGCTTTGACATAACCTAGCATCTTTGGGAAAATGACTAGGCCATATATCACCAAAATGAATATAACTTGCATTTTTTGAACATCGATGATATTTTCCATTGCTTCTTTCAAACTAGCCCATGAAATGCATTCACCGTTTCCCTTCTTCTTAATGTGACCCTCGATCCATGTCTCGGGCGCATTAAAAATCTAGGCCAATCTTTTCTTAAAAGTTGAAGGGTTCAATGCCTTGCAATATACTCTACCAGTCTTGGCCCTTTCGATGTTGAGCAGCAGGGTATATTTCTTTACTATGAGGGTCAAATGCTCATGGTTAAAGGTAAAACATTGATATGCGGGGTTCCAAAATTGGGAAGTAGCCTGCAGCAAATTAACATCCAAATGGACCTAGAGTAAAAGGGCAATGTCCCCATATCTCTTCGTGAATGATTTCTTCTTGGTACTATCCCAACTGTCCATATATATTTTAGATCTTGCCAATCATTTTGATGATACCCTATTTTCATCTTTTCGTGAACTGTTGAGATATACTTGAGTTTTAGGATGTCCCCATCTTTACGCTATCGTCGCTCGGACCAGGCTCAAACTTCCTCAAAAGATTTCAACTTAAAACAAACTGTTGCTCCATGCCAGACACTCCTTGGTGAACACTACATCGTTAGCTAATTATCCCATGGCAATAATAATAATGAAATGATGCATGCATTCATGCAAAAAAAAAAAAAAAACAAAAGGAGATGATAAGTTAGCAGCTATGCAAAGAAATAAGCACACAAAAGAACGAAAGCAATAAAATAAAAATGCCACATAGAAGTTTGCCTTAAGAATAGACGATATGATGCATAAGGGCGAGCATAACAATCGGATAGCATCACAGCATATCTATGCTAAGATTGCCTTTACACATGGTGATACAATACCACGTAAAGGCAAGCCCGACCAAACAAGCAGTGACATTTATTTGTCAATATCTGCGTTAAGTCATCAGCATGTTGACTTATTTTGGTTAGATTATGAACTTTTGGAATTGTAGGTGTGATCATTCGCTCGTCATCACCTACTTGCTCAGGAAGGTGAGCCATAGAACATTATAGCATACCCTAAAACAATGAAAAAAAATGACAAAAGTGAGGGATGAATTTCACCTATCGTCGCTTGTATAATATGGTATACAGGAGTAAAGGTAAGAAATGTTTCCCCGAGTGACCCTATTCTTTGGGTTATTCTATTAGCATTCCGATATAGTTTGACATGATTTAGCTTATAGGGCTCACTATATGAGTTTAAATAGATGCCTAAATAAGTATTTGAATCACTTCTCCATCCAGTAAGGATAGCTGATGGACCCTGATCCTAGGCCTATCATAGGTTTGGCAGAACGAGTTTGACCCGATAAATGTATTTCCCTATGCAAATGCAAAGGGTACTCACGAGAGACATAGGTAATTTACATCCTAAAAGGTCTTGCTATGCCTATGCGAAGGGTTACTTACGAAGATGGATGGCTAACCTTTTCCTAATAATTAGGATCCTAGCCTCACCATGTTGTTTGGTGGGAATCTAGCACAAAATGAAAGTGCACGATGTGTGTCGGGAAAACTATCAAACCTTTTCATTCTACTCCATATTACAATACTTATTCAAATCAACATTCACCCAAAATGAAAAAGGTCCATAAAAAATAATCACAAACTAAAGGCCTAAAAAGTAAAAGATTAGAAGGCAAAAAAAAAGGAATAATATCTAAATAGTTATGGAAACTGAAGAACCAAGGACCAAGCAAGGCATAGCTAGTTATAGGCCTAACTCTTTTAGTATTTTTCCCAGCGGAGTCACCACGTGCCCAGCCTTTACGAACGTTGGATGATCTAAAGGGCCAAAGTGCGCTTGACTTTAAAATATGATGATGTTTGACATGAAAGAGGTAAAGACCATTGGATGAATCACTTATCCAACTAGTCTTAGATAGCCACCACAAAGTGGCCATAAACTTGGAGTCGCCACCGATCATTTTAAGTTAGGCATGACTAGATGCCTATTGAAAATAATACCAGATATTCATCGTTTTGGGTTTGGGAGTAGGTTATGTGTGGGGAAGGATTAGCACCCACACAATGGCCAAAAGTCGACACCATCTAACTCTATCTTACTTAAATCTTGGTTTCCTCGATTTAATTTTTATAATTATTTAAATATAATTCCCTCTAATGCATGAAATTTTGTAGAGACATGAGTTTGGGTTTTAATGAAAATTTTATCACCTATACACCTTAGAGAGGTGAAAAACATAAGGGCTTTTTATGAAAATTATCTCTGGATAGGTTTTTTTATAAAAATAAAATATTTCATGTCTGGCACTAAAGACATACTGACATAAGATATCATTTTGTGATTCTAACAATAATTTTTAAAGCATGAATACTCGAGGTCCCTGCAAGAGGAAACATATTAGTAATATAGGAAAGAAAGCAATAAATAAATCCACATAAAAATAAACATATAAAATATATAAAAAAAGGTTGATCAAAATGTATCTCGTAGTTGTCTTTGATTATTGATGAATAATTGAGACAACAATGTTAAGACTTAATCGAATTCGATGGATATTTGAGGAGTAAAAGGTTTTGATGAGTCAAAAGGGAGAAAAGTTTGGAGTTTTAAAGGAATATAAAGAGCGGGGTCAAAGTATCCCTTTAGAAAAGTGGGGTTAGAGTATCCTTGAAAATGGAAGTTTGTTGTTGATTTGAAGTAAAAAGTAGGGTTAGAGTATCCCATCAGAGTAGTGGGGCTAGAGTATCCCTGAAAATGAAAATTTGATGTAATTTTGAGGTAAAAGTGGGGTTAAAGTATGCTTTTGGAGTAATGGGGTTAGAGTATCCTTGAAAATGAAAATTTTTAACTTTCAAGAGGAATGGATCATTTTTTTAGATAGGGGGATCTTTGAAAATCAAGAGCCAAAGGTTTGGCTAAAATGTTCCTCTTTTTTTTAGTCTTGGTCCGAGTCTAAGAGGGGTTTAGGTGATGCAAATGAGCTGAATAGATCATGAGTCATTCGAATGCCTCAATAAAAATGTTTCGAAAATAGGTTAGAAATAGAGGATGGCGTTGCATCATTTCTCTTTTTGAATTTATTTCGAGCTCATCTAGAGGTCTTGGGGAGTAAATGAGGTACCGTTGGAAAGGTAACTCGATGAGGATTAATGTAAAAATATTCCAAAAATCCTAGATGTTAGACCTTTTAATGGGGAATGAAATCAAGAGGGGGTGAAGTGATTTCTCAAAATTTTAGTAAATTAAAACTTTGATAAATAAACTTGAGAAATCTAAAAAATAAACTTTGAAGTGCAAATTAGTGAATAAAAATCAACAATTAAAGAAAAGGGAAAGAAGAAGCAAACTCGATGATTTATAGAGGTTTAGCCTTAATTGCCTACGTCCTCTACCTTGGCCTCACTTGCCTCGGATTTTCACAATTCACTAACTTGAATTATTTACCTTTCGAAGACAAGGTATAACCTTTACACTCCCTATCTTTCAAGGCTAAGATAAAAACCTCTACCCCCTATCTTTTATGGCTAAGATATAACCCTTTCTCATTACTTTTGAAGGCTAAGTAGAAACCTTCTCTACTTTTCAATAGCTAAGTAGTAACCATGCCTTTTTACAAGGATTTGAGTGTAAAAAGTGTTTAAAAGAATTTTGGCTCAAAGGAAATATGTATCTAAAGATACAAAATAAAGAATACAAAAATAGGAAGAATTAATCCTATACAAAGATAAACTATGTAGCAAAAATGATGAAGAAAATGAAAGGTATGACTCTAAGCATAATCTCTTGGTTCTTCTTACTGTTGAAGGTGTTGGAATGCTTATTTATAACCATGATCATGATTCTAGCCATTGGGAATATTTGGTGAAGGAATATAGTTGTTGGTGCCTTTAAAATATCATTTCCCGTTGTTCGCTATGCCTCTGTATCGATACAATTAAATGGGTATCGATACATTATGTTTAACGGTCCAAAATATGATCGTTAAACAGTCTTTTATTGATACAGAAGGATCTGTCTCGATACATGAATAGTCCTGTATCGATATAGAATCCTCTATCTCGATACATGAACAGTGATTTTTGCAGTTTATGGTTATTTAGCTACTGCCAAGCACTGTATCAATACATACACATAGTGTATTGATACATTCATATGAAAATCAATTTTAAGAGGCTTTTCATGACTTTAAAACATGTAAAACTTATCTCAAAAATGTTTTATATAAAAATATGTATTAAGAACATATTTTTGAGTGCTTGAAGGAGTTAAAACACTTTTTGGTATTTTTTAAAGTGTTTACAAAATGTTCCATGGAAAAATACTAATCTTGAAAATAATTAAACACAAGCTAATTAAGCTTAAGTTTTAGTTATATCAAAACTAAGATTAATTCAAAGCTAATATGGCTAACAATCTCCCCCTTTTTGATATGACAAAACTTAAGGTGAATTTGCTTGTAAAACTTCCCCTTAGTCATTTAAAGATTTTCAATAAAACTCCCCCTTCTTCAAAGCATTACGAAATGAACTTTTGGAAATTTCATAAAAATGTTTTGAAACACTTGGCAATGGCATTCTTGTTCATATTTGGGTTTAAGAGTACCAACACAAAATATTAAGGATTTTGATAATGTAAGCACTTGTGAAATCATGCTAGTTGTTAGCATAAGCATATATATAAATGAAGTATAAGCAAGCAAATTAACCCCTAAAATTCTCTCTTTTTTGGAATATCAAAAAGTTGAAAGTAGATTAATTCAAAGCTAAGGGTCTAGTTTCAACAAGAATTCTACAAGGTATATTTAGTATAAAACATTTAAGAACATGTCTACCAATTATGTAATTAAGTCCTAATGTCTAGTTCATCCGATTTTTGTATTCTTTTTAGTCATGTAGGCACATTTAAGAGATAGAACATACCAATTGTTAAAGGATTTTAAGAATTATTAATCCAATTGGTGTTTAGGTGCACAATAGATACAAATTTTTGAATTTTTTGTAAACATGCACACTACAACAAATGCCATATGAAAGGTTAAAAAAATAATTTCAAGAAAAACGTAACAAACTTCTATAGGTTAGAAAATCATTTGCTCATTTATGATACATCAATAAAATCATTTTAGCAAACATTCAATCAAAGAACATGCTTAAATATGAGAATTATGCACTTAAACATGTTCAAGGATTCATTCAAAGGAAACATTTTAAGCATACATTACATACTAGAATACCAATTATATATAATTGACTCATGTATCTCACCAAACATAATGCTAAAGAAAAAGAATTTAATAGCATTTCTTTAATGATTATCTCAACCTTACCAAACATCAATGATATGCTCATTATAACTTGGAGGATTATCATTTCTAGTGTTTGAGCATTCATTGATGGTTTTGGTTTAGTTTGAAAAGGTTGTATGCTTAGTTTGCTTCCCTTTTCTATGCAAGTATTCATATTTCAAGGATAGATTTATCTCCATGAACCTTGCAAAACTTAAAAACAATCTTGGCAAAAAATGAGCATTAGAGGTACCAAGATTTTAATTATAAAAGAATATTTAATAAGCTTAGGTTTTATTAGGAATGAAAGATGTTTAATGAGCTTAATGACTTTTAAAATAAGTGATACCAAATATTGATAAATGAAGAACATTAAGCATATATGGTACCAATTATTGTAAAAAAATAATGATGTATAGAAAATTTTGTATTTTTGAGCATTCTGAGGCAATATGAGCATTTAATGTATTTGATTTATGAAACACTCATCAATGAATCAAATATGACATTTAAGCATGTGATCAGTTATGAAACGATGCTTATCAAGATTTAGAAATCATAAAATTGAAGGATTTTAAGTGAAAATTCATTAAGGAGACCAATTTTACATTTTTTAAAAAAATTGCATGAAATTAGTCATCATTCACTAGTTGTATCGATACAGGGGCTTTTGTATTGATACACATAGTGTTGTATTGATACAAAGTTCATTGTATCGATACAAGCTGGGATGTTTTGGGTTTTTTGTTCATTGTATCAATACAAGAATCTAAGTATTGATACATGCCTTGCATTTTATGAAAATGCTTAGAAGAATATGCAAATTGGCATTCCAAAACCTATGATTTTATATTCTAATGCAAACTTTTGATTTGAAACATTTGAAACTCATATGAATAATCAAAGTTTGGATTAGAATAAGTTTTAAAATCAAGTTTAAATGAATTAACATATTGGGTCACATAAGTAAGGTAATATGTAACTAAAAGATTTTCATTCAAATCATATATGCATAAGTTTAAAAATTATTTTCAATGTTTACCAAATTTGTTTGAATCATAAATCATTAACTTATAATATAATCAACCATTCTAAGTCTCATGCAAGCATAATTGAATATACAGCATTAAAAAGACTTAAAAACTTGCTAATGCATGTTTATGGCATCATATCCTATAAGCAAGGTCTATATGCTCCTCCTAAGTATATGCATTTAATTTTGTCATGTAATAGAGCTTCTTAATGACTTATGGCACAAAGTTTATCAAAATCAACCTTTTATGTATAAATCATTCTTAAATTATGCTTCGTAACAAGATTTCACAAATTGATTTAACATATTATCATCAAGCACTAAATCATCAAATGCATGCACATTTAAGCCCATAGTTACTCAAGATGTAAAACATGAATTTTCATGAAACCAATTAAAAACAATCTTTTTGAATAAAGCATTAATAAACACCATATGAATAACCAGTACACATATTAAAATTTTAAAGTGTAAAGGTTACCCATCACACTTCTTTATGTGTCTAGAGCATCCATTTGTATTGCATTGCTCCTTATTGCTCTAACACACCTACAAGAAACTTTCACTTGGTTTTTGGTACCCAAATTACTTTAGGTCCTTGAATGTTAGTCTCAAAGCTTCTTGTTCCCTTAGGAACCCCTACTTGCCTAACTTTAAATTGTGTCCTTTTCTTGATAGGACAAGCATGTAAATTATGACCATGAGAATTGCAATGTGAGCACTTGGTCATATAAACTTGAAAAGATTTATCAAAAATTATTTTCTTTTCTTGTTCCAAGCTTTCAATCTTTCTTTTTAAATCAAAATTAGCTTTCTCTAAAATGTTAATTCTTAGCTTAAAATTAGTTTCAAATCTTTGTTTTCATTCTCTAAAACAAATTTTGATTTCAATAATAAATCATTTTCAACTTTTAATTTTGAAATCATTTTTTTGTGTTTAGAGTCCATTTCCTCAAACTCTACTACAAGATCATCAAAAGCATCTTGTAACTCATCAAATGTATATGAATTTAAAATTATAGAATTTGAGGTTACCTTAGGCTCATCAAGAGCCATGAAACAAAGGTTGCCAATTTGGTCTTCCTTGAAGTCATCATTATTGGAAGAGTCATTATTGCTCTAATTTGCTACAAATGCCTTTTTCTTCTTTTTTTTCAATAATGGGTAATCAGATTTGATCTGCCTCGATTTATTGCAATTATAGCACACCACCTTGTTAACCTTTTTAGATTGGGATATGTGCCCTTATCTATCTTCATAAATTTCTTGAATTTCTTAGCAAATATGATCATCTCCATATCTTCACCATCTTCATCATCATCATCCTCTTCCTCACTCATGGAAGCCTTTAATGCAACTCTAACTTTTCTTAGTTGCTCATTTCCATGATTTATCTTTATTCCATATGTGAGGAGTGATCCGATGATCGTGTCTAAGGTAAGAAGATTAAGGTCCTTTGATTCTTCAATTGCAGTCACTTTAGCTTCCCATGACTAAGGAAGGCTATTCAATATTTTCTTGACCATCTCCTTGTTAGGATACACCTTTCTGAGACCCTTCAAGCCATTTACAATATTCATGAATATATCGGACAACTCTTTGATGCTTTCCTCCGGTTTTATTTAAACATCTTGTAATTAAGAGTAAGCATGCTTATCTTGGACTCTTTGACCTGATTAGTCCCTTCATGTGTGATAGTTAACTTATCCCGTATCTCCTAGGCATTATTACACAAAGACACCCTATTGTACTTATTGGGGCCTAATGCACAAAAAAGTGTATGCATGGCCTTGGCATTGAGTTGAGCCATCTCAGTGTCTTTCTTATCCCGTTCCTATTCTTTTTTAGGAACTTCAAGATCACCTATCATCTTTGTTGGGATGAGTGGGCCTTTCATGATTATCTTCCAAACTTGATAATCATTTGCTTGGACAAATAGCCTCATTCTTGTCTTCCAATAAGTACAATCTTCACCATTGAAGAGAAAAGGCCTAGCGATTGAATGTCTTTCTTGGCCCATGCCAGAAATATCACCATTATCCATTTGCTTGGTCTTTTATGGATCTTTGCACAAGGATTTTAAGCCTATAAGAATGAGACACAAGCTTTGATACCAATTGTTAGACCTTTTAGTATTGAATAAAATCAAGAGGGAGTGAATTGATTTCTCAAAATTTTAATAAATTAAAACTTTGATAAATAAACATGAAAAATCTAAACAATAAATGTTGGAGTGCAAGTTAGTGAATAAAAATCAATAAATAAAGAAAATAGAAAGAAGAAGCAAACTCAATGATTTATAGAGGTACGGCCTTAATTGCTTATGTGCACTACCTCGGCCTTACTTGCCTCGATTTTCATAATTCACTAACTTGAATTGTTTACCTTTCAAAGACAAGGTATAACCTTTACACTCCCTATCTTTCAAGGCTAAG
>JBBYHO010097282.1:0-44110 GCA_038382025.1 Adansonia gregorii | reverse complement strand
ATCCCACAAATGTGACAAACATGGATTGTCATAACAATCTCCATTCCTTTTGTGATTGAGCTTTATCAACACATTCTTCTTATTAGGATACATGATATTGATGCTTTGGTTTCACAATAAAAGCTTTTCTTTCCATCATTTTCTCTTGATCAAAGTTCATCCCTTAGATGTAACGATCATGGATTCTCATAACAATCACCTTTCTTTTTATGATTTGGCTATAAAAACACATTCACCTCATTAGGATGCATGATATGGATTTTGTTAACAATCTTCTTTCCATTATCTTCCTTATATCAAAGTTCATGCCATAAATGTGATGAACATGGATTCTCGTAACAATCTCTTTTGTTTTTATGATTAGGCTATAAAACTATATTCACCTTTTTAGATGCATGACATCGATGCTTTGGTTTCATAGTAAAAGCTTTTTCTTCCATCATTTTCCCTTAATCAAAGTTTATTCCATAGATGTAACGAACAAGGATTCTCGTAACAATCTTTTTTTTTATGGTTAGCTATAAAAACACATCCACCTCATTAGGATGCTGGGTATGGATTCTCATTAAAATCTTATTTCCATCATTTTCCTTAGATCAAAGTTTATCCTATAGATATGATGCGCATGGAATCTTATAACAATCTCATTTTTTGTTGTGATTAGGCTATAAAACCACATTCACCTCATTAGGATGCATTTTCGCAAGAAAAGCTTTTCTTTCTATCATTTTCCTTAGATCAAAATTAATCACATAGATGTGATAAACATGAGTTCCTATGACATCTCCTTTCTTTTTGAGATTGGGCTATAAAAACACATTCACTTCATTAGGATGCATGGTATTGATGCTTTCTTTTCCCAAGAAAAGCGTTTCTTTCCATTATTTTTTGTAGAATCAAAGTTCATCCTATAAGTGTGACAAACATGGATTCCCTTGACAATTTCCATTCAGTTTATGATTAGGCTATAGGAACAAATTCACTTTATTAGGATGCATGATCTTGATGCTTTGCCTTCATAAGAAAAGCTTTCATTTCCATCAATTCACTTAGATCAAAATTCATCTTATAGATGTATCCAACATGGATTCTCATAACAATCATTTCTTTTTTTTTTGTGATTGGGCTATGAAAACACATTTACCTAGTTAGGATATATGATATTGATGCTTTCGTGTTAAAAGAAAAACCTTCTATTTCCATCATTTTCCTTAGAATCAATGTTCATCCCATAAATTTGACGAACAGAAATTATCATAGCAAACTTCATTCTATTTGTAATTGACCTTTAAGAACAAATTCATCTCATTAGGATGCATGGTTTCTTTCCATTATTTTCCTTAGATCAAAGTTCATCCCACAGATGTGATGAAGATGGATTGTCATAACAAACTCCATTCTTTTTGTGATTGAGCTCTAAGAACGCATTCACCTCATTAAGATGCACGATATTGATGCTTTGGTTTCACAATAAAAGCTTTTTTTTCTATCATTTTCCCTTGATCAAAGTTCATTCCATAGATATAACGAACATGGATTCTCGTAACAATCTCCTTTTTTTGTGACTGGGCTGTAAAAACACTTTCACCTCATTAGGATGCATGATATGGATTCTCTTAACGATTTTCTTTCCATTATTTTTCTTAGATCAAAGTTCATGCCATAGGTGTGATGAACATGGATTCTCGTAACAATCTCTTTTCCTTTTGTCATTAGCTATAAAACCACATTCACCTTATTAGGATGCATGATATTGATGCTTTGGTTTCACAATAAAAGCTTTTTTTTCCATCATTTTCCCTTGATCAAAGTTCATTTCATAGATGTAATGAACATGGATTCTCGTAACAATCTCCTTTCTTTTTATGATTGTGCTATAAAAATACATTTACCTCATCAGGATGCATGATATGGATTCTCGTAACAATTTTTTTTCCATTATTTTCCTTACATCAAAGTTTATCCCATAGATGTGATAAATATGGATTCTCGTAACAATCCCCTTTCTTTTTGTCATTGGGCTATAAAACCACATTCACCTCATTAGAATTCATGATATTAATACTTTGGTTTTGCAAGAAAAGTTTTTGTTTTCATCATTTTCCTTAGATCAAAATTAATCACATAGATGTGATGAGCATGGATTCTCATAACAAATCTCTTTTTTTTTTAGATTGGGCTATAAGAACACATTCACCTCATTAGGATGCATGATATCATTCCTCTCTTTTCACAAGAAAAGCGTTTCTTTCCATTATTTTATATAGAGTCAAAGTTCATCCCATAAATGTGACAAACATGGATTCTCATAACAATTTCCATTCTTTTTGTGATTGGGATATAGGAAGAAATTGACCTCATTAGGATGCATGATATTGACACTTTGGTTTCACAAGTAAAGCTTCTGTTTCCATCATTTCACTTAGATCAAAATTAATAATATAGATGTGATGAACATGGATTCTCGTAACAGTCTCCTATCTTTTTGCCATTAGGCTATGAGAACACATCCACCTCATTAGGACGCATTATATTGATGATTTTGTTTCACAAGAAAAGCTTTTGTTTCCATCATTTTCCTTACATCAAAATTAATCACATAGATGTGGCAAACGTGGATTCTCGTAACAATCTCTTTTCTTTTTGAGATTAGGCTATAAAAACACATTCACCTCATAGGATATTAATGCCTTTATTTTAAAGGAAAGCTTTTTCTTTCCATCATTTTCCTTAGAATCAATGTTTGTCCCATAAATGTAAAAAACATGAATTCTCAAAATAAACTCTATACTTTTGAGATTGAGCTTTAAGAACATATTCACCTCAATAGGATGAATGATACTGATGCTTTGGTTTCACAAGAAAAGCTTTTCTTTCCATCACTTTCCTTAGATCAAAGTTCATCCCATAGATATGTCAAACATGGTTTCTAATAGCAAACTCCATTCTTTTTATGATTGAGCTTTAAGAACACATTCACCTCATTAGGATGCATGATATGTATGCTTTGGTTTCACAATAAAAGCTTTTCTTTCCATCATTTTCCTTTGATAAAAGCTCATACCATAGATGTGACGAACATGGATTCTTATAACAATCTTCTTTCTTTTTGTGATTGGGCTATAAAAACACATTCACCTTATTAGAATGCACGATGTGGATGCTCGTAACAATCTTTTTTCCATCATTTTCCTTAGATCAAAGTCCATCCCATAGATGTGATGAACATGGATTCTTGTAACAATCTTCTTTCTTTTTGCGATTGGGCTAAAAGAACACATTAACCTTATTAGGATGCATAATATTAATGCTTTAGTTTCACAGGAAAAGGTTTTATTTCCATCATTTTCCTTAGATCAAAGTTTATCTTATAGATGTTGCAAATAAGGATTCTCATAGTAATCTCTTTTCTTTTTGTAATTGGGCTACAAGAACACATTCACCTCATTCGGATGCATGATATTGATGCTTTGGTTTCACAAGAAAAGCTTCTCTTTCCATCATTTTGCTTTAATCAAAATTATCATAAACAAGGATTCTCTTAATAATCTCCTTTCCTTTTGCAGTTGAGCTATAAAAAATGAATTCACCTCATTAGGATGGATGATATGGATTCTCGTAACAATCTTCTTTCCATCATTTTCCTTTTATGAAAGTTTATCCTATAGATGTGACAAACATGGATTCTCGTAAAAATCACTTTTTTTTTGTGATTGGGCTATAAAAACACATTTACCCTATTAGGATGCATGATATTGATGCTTTCTTTACACAAAAAATGTGTTACTTTCCATTATTTTTCATAGAATCAAAGTTCATCCCATAGATGTGAGAAATATGGGTTCTCATAACAAATTTCATTCTTTTTGTGATTGGGCTATAAGAACAAATTCACCTTATTAGGATGCACGATATTGAGGCTTTGGTTTCACAATAAAAGCTTTTCTTTCTATTATTTTCCTTAAATCAAAGTTCATCCCTTAGATATGATGAATATGGATTCTTGTGACAATCTTCTTTCTTTTCGTGATTGGCCTATAAAAACACGCTCACCTTATTAGGATGCATGAAATGATGCTTTGGTTTCACAACAAAAGCTTCTTTCCATCATTTTCTCTAGATTAAAGTTCATCCCATAGATTTGATGAAAATTAATTCTTGTAATAACCTCATTTCCTTTTGGGATTAGACTATAAAACACATTCATTTCATTAAGATGCATGATATTGATGCTTTCTTTTCACAAGAAAATCATTTCTTTCCATTAGTTTCCATAGAATAAAAGTTCATTGCATAGATGTGACAAACATGGGTTTTCATAACAATTTTCATTCTTTTTGTGATAGGGCCATAAGAATAAATTCACCTCATTAGGATGCGTGATATTGATGCTTTGGTTTCACAAGAAAACTTTTTTTTCTATCATTTTGCTTGGATCAAAATTAATCACATAGATCTAACGAACATGGATTCTCGTAACAATCTCTTTCTTTTTATTATTGGCCTATAAGAACATATTCACCTTATTTGGATGCGTGATATTGATGCTTTCAATTTAGAAGAAAATCGCTTATTTTCATCATTTTCCTTAGAATTAATGTTGGTCCCATAAATGTGACAAACTTGAATTCTCATAACAAACTCCATTCTTTTTGTGATTAAGCTTTAAGAACATATTCACCTAATTAGGATACAAAATATTGATTCTTTGGTTTCATAAGAAAAGCTTTTTTTAATCATTTTCCTTAGATCAAAGTTCATCCCATAAATACGATGAACATGATTCTCATAACAGACACCATTCTTTTTGTGATTGAGCTTTAAGAACACATTTCACCTCTTTCCATAATATTAGAGGAAAAATGTCATTGTGATAAGATAGAAAAGCTTTGGGTCCAGGAATTATGAAACATCAAGGAGGAAAAAATCATATGGAGAGCCCCATTGGTGTTCCTTCAGTTGATTATGTACAGATGTCGAGACTACACTTATGTATCACTCCTGAGATTATGGGGAAATATTAGTTATGCTCCTCTATTGGTATTATGTCAGCTTAAGTGCCAGTAATTCATCTTATTCTTCAAAGACTTGGGACATTGGGGTTTTGAATATGGAAAGCCCAATTATGAAGCGAAAGTCCGATTAGCTTTCCAAGCCCAGAAAAAGGTCTATTGTATGGAAAGATACTAGAGAGAAAGTCTTACCATTCCTAGATATAAAGAATTAAGACTCCATCATATCAATAAGCCATTGCCACCACCCAACATCGGGATACTGCAAATCCCAATTGAGCTACTTAGGAGGGAGCTTAAACAAGAAAAGGCATCCTTTGCCATAAAAATCTCTCGACTTAAGAAGGAAAAGGGCTAGCTAGAGATAGATATCTATCTTAAGAGCAGTGAAATGGATCGAGTCATTATAGAAAGGGATTACTTTAAAGAAGACCTTAAAAGCCTAACGAAGGATTATGTGATACTCCAAAAAGCTAACATGTCTAGACATATTGGCAAGCCATCAGTCGAATGGGAAGCAGAAGTTGCCACTCTCAATCATGAGCTGAATCATCAAAAAGAGGAAGTCAGAACTAGCGAGGAAGCTTTATGTATGTCCTCTTGCTTTCACCTACCAATGAAGGAATTAAAGACTCGAGGCCTAAATATGGATGCAGAGTTGCCAAGGTTGAAAATAAGGCCCTTACTCATAGAATCCAGGAGTTGGAACATTCTCTCTAGGTTCATCATGGTTATATCAATGAACTAACAAAAGCTTTCAAGCAAAGCAAATTAAAGTGGCAAGCGATAATTGACCAAGCACATCAAGTTACCAAACACAACACTAGAACTTCACTAAACAAGTTTAGATAGCTCAACAAAAGATGGATGGCTTGATTGAAGCAACTCGATCTATATGGCGAGACATTGTACCTATTAGAGATTAACAGCAACAACTTTTTGGTTTTCTTAATCGTGTGATTACACAATGTAATCACATTAGATACTTTTAGATGTAATCATGTCGTATACGAAAAACCTTTTTGTGACTCTATGAATGATGTTATTAATGAAGTTGTTTCAAGAATCAATTGTCTCTAATGCATATGCACATTTAATTTCACATTTTCATTACAGTTGCATCAATCATTCATTTTCTTAACTTGTTATTGCATCATAAATGATCATTAATAAATACATTTTTAAATAAAATTCTAATATGAGAATTGGGCCATAAAAGTGCAACGGATTTCGAGATCAATCAGGAACACAAAACCTTACATCATGCACCATTACAACATATGATGCCGTAAGCAAATCATGGAGAGTGATCATAAAGCTCATATTGAGTGACTTGAGCTAATGGTTAGCGAACCACAAGACCAGATGCTTCGTTAGCAATACAAAATGCAAAGTTAAATCACAAAACTTATGGAACTAATAACCACCTTTAAGAAAGAAAAAAGACAAGTCAATATTGCTGAAACAAGGATTGATCCTCCTAATACTTAAAGTCCCTTTGCCAATAATCTAGAACCCGCCCAAGGGGAAACTAGACAAGAATAATGGCCTGATCCTACACTTGCTAATTAGGCTCTGCCAGTCATCTACCTAAATCCCATTGCGGTAGGTTAATTGATTCCCTGTACTTAAGGGGTGAACTAAAAGTCTTATTGACAGATTCGATGACCCTTGACCATGATGAACCAGAGAAAATAAAAGGTCAAAAAT
This sequence comes from Adansonia gregorii, assembly GCA_038382025.1. Lineage (NCBI taxonomy): Eukaryota > Viridiplantae > Streptophyta > Magnoliopsida > Malvales > Malvaceae > Adansonia > Adansonia gregorii. Next base: position 37,388 of record JBBYHO010097282.1, on the reverse strand, counting down.
CCACCATGACTATGGAAGAAGTAAACAAATTCCAACTATTGGAAAAATGCCTTAAAGCTATCAAAGGAAGTGATAAGTTTGAAACTCTTGATGCGCAATTGCTGTCTTTGGTATCCAACCTTGTCATTCCCTTAAAGTTCAAAGTCCTAGAGTTTAAGAAATTTAATGGGACCATTGACCCTTTTATCCATATCTGAATGTACTTGTGAAAAATGTTCAGGTACGAGAACGATGAAAAGCTCTTCATCCATTGCTTTTAGCATAGCCTCACTAGGGCAATAGCTTAGTGGTATATTGAGCTAGACAATGTGAAAATCCAATCATGGGCTGACTTGGCTAAGGCCTTTCTAAATCAATACCAGCATGTGTCAGACTAGGCACCATATTAACTTTCCTTGATGAATTCTGAAAAGATATCCACTGAAAGTTTTAAGCAATACGCCCAAAAGTGGAGAGAAAAAGTAGCCCTAGTGCAGCCTCCCCTTACAGAAAAAGAGATAATAGTCATTTTCATTCACATATTATGTGCTTTTTATCATAAGAAGCTCATAAGGAATGCCACCAAGAAATTCCCAAGCTTAGTTCTCTTTAAAGAAATAATCGATATCGCCATTAAGAGTGGTAGAATGTTAATCGGGGAAATAGCTGGATCGAGTAAGAAGCCCTTTACCAGTAAGAAGAAAAAAGAGGCCAATGCCATAAATTATGCCAACTTGTCTTAGCCAAGATAACATCAAGTACCTGACCCTCACTACCCAAGGATGCTGTATTCTCGCCCTAAGCCAATTAACGCCCTAACCTCTAACCCATCATTTGCAATCCCATCCAACCTACCATAAGGTTACCCTCCATAAGTTCACCAAAGTACAAATCGAGCAACCAATAATGTACCTAGCGATCAAGGTCTGAATCAACAAAGGCAATGCTTTGATCCTATCCCTATAGAGCTCTACCAAACTTTACTCCAAAATCACTTAGTGGCTCCAATCTATGTCCTACAAAAGAAGTTGCCATACCTATAATGGTATAACCTTAATGCCCATTGTGAATGCCATGCTTGGGTCGCAAGGCATGACATAAAAAACTGCATACCTTTTAAGTGAAATGTGCAAAATCTGATTAACTCAAAAGTTTTGCAATTTAAGATGAGCCATGGATGAAATGTTGTTGCCAATCATTTACCAAACCATACTAAGCCAGTTGCAAACATGATCAATACTTAGCCATAGAAATTGTGTCCTTCCACCAAGACTTGATTTTGATAACGGAATCATGATGAAAGCCCTGCACTTTCTCTATCCCTTTCATGTAATGTCAAGAAATAAAAACCTACCTGCCCCCACCCAAAGGTAGAAATGTGTCATATGTAAGGGGCATTTTTATCAAACATTATTGATGAAATGAATTTTGCATATATCATTCCATATTGGATGCCTACATCACTTTTCAATTTTATTGTCTCAATTACTCTTTACCTCTATTCTTTTCTGAATCCTCAGGTTTTATGTGCGTCATTTGCAATGTTTATTTTTTCACTCTTTTAAGTTCCTAATGATAGTGATATGGATATGTCTAATAGGTCTCTGAAGATCGATTTTGAAAAGTCAATTTACGCTAGTGAAGCTGATCTTGAAAAAGATTTTAAAGAAAGCTTCGTACCACCAGACGTTTTATAATTAGTTGAGCAAAAGGAGAAGCAGATCATGCTTTATGAAGACCTAATGGAAGTAATAAATCTAGGTACTTAGGAGGATTAAAAGAAGGTTAAAGTTAAAACCTCAATAAAGTCAATAACTAAGACCAAGCTGATAGAATTATTCCAGGAATATCAAGATGTATTCGCTTGGTCATATCAAGATATACCAGGACTAGACACTGACATAGTGGTCCGCAAGCTTCCCATCAAGCCTGGATGCAAGCCAATCCAGTAAAAGTTAAGGAGGATAAAGCCAAAAATATTCCTCAAAATTAAAAAGGAAGTTAAGAAGCAGTTTGATGCAGGGTTTAACCAAGTAGCCAAGTATCCATAATGGGTTGCCAATATAGTCGTAGTCCCAAAGAAAGATGGCAAAATACGAGTGTGCATTGATTACCAGGATCTAAATCGAGCTAGTCCCAAGGATAAGTTCCCACTACCCTACATTGACACTTTGGTACACAATATGACTAAGAATTCTATTTTCTCCTCATGGATGGATTATCAAGCTACAATTAGATTAAGATGGTGCCTAAAGCATGGAAAAAGTAACTTTCGTAACCTTGTGAATGACGTTTTGCTATAATGTCATGCCTTTCATATTCAAAAATGTCGGGGCAACATATCAACAGGCCATGGTAGCCCTATTTCATGGCATGATGCACAGAGAAATTAAGGTTTACATGGATAACATGATTGCTAAGTCAATGAAAGAGGGTAAATAGACACAAACCTTCAAAAGCTTTTTGAACGGCTATGAAATTTTAACTGAAATTAAATTCTCCCAAATATACCTTTAAAGTCAGTTCAGGCAAGCTTCTACATTTTATAATCAGTGTAAAAAAGATTGAAGTTGACCTAGACAAAGTCAAAGCCATTCAAGATATGCCACCACCTCACACTCAAAAGGAAGTGAAAAGCTTTTTGGGGAGACAGAACTATATTACTAGATTAATATCCCGACTCACTAACAAATTCGACTTAATCTTTTAGTTATTTCGCAAACAAAATTCAGGAAGGTGGAATGAGGAATGTCAATAAGCCTTTGATAAAGCCAAACATTATTTGTCAAGCTCACTAGTGTTGGCACTGCTAATGTCTAGTCGACGTTAATCCTTTACTTGGCAGTCTTTGACAAGCCTATGGGTTATGTTTTAGGGCCACGTGATGATTTAAGAAAGAAAGAGTAAGTAATCTACTGCCTAAGCAAAAAGTTCATGGAATACGATTGCAATTACTCTGCAATCGAGAAGTTGTGCTGTGCTTTGGTGTGGACAACCAAAAGACTCAAGCAGTACATGCTATATCACACCACATGGTTAATTGCAAGGCTTAATCCTATCAAGTATCTATGCAAAGGCCTTACACTATCAGGAAGGTTGGCTTGATGGCAAGTCCTACTTTCTGAATACGAAATTGATTATGTCAGTTAAAAGGCCATCAAGGGCTATGTGATAGCTCATTTTTTGGCAAGTCGACCAGTAGATGATTATGAACTCCTAAGTTTCAACTTCCCAAATGAAGATCTAACGAGCATTTTTTAAGATGAGAATGCCTCTAACCAAGATCGATCTTGAAAGATATATTTTGATAAAGCATCGAATATTTTAGGACATGGAATTGGGGCAATATTGATGTCACTCGATGAGAATCATTACCCATTCATAGCAAGGCTAAATTTCAATTGCACAAATAATATCACAGATTATGAAGCTTATGTCATAGGGCTTAAAGCAGCCATTAAGAGGAATGTTAAGACTTTACAGGTGTTCGGTGATTTAGCCATAGTCTTCTACCAATTAAAAGAGGAATGGTGAACTTGGGATGCCAAGCTAAAGCAATATGGGAAGCTAATAGCAGAGTTTAAGAAAGAATTTGATGATATTAGTTTTTGACACTTACCTTAAGAAAAGAACCAAATAGCAGATCTTTGTCTACCTTGTCATCCATGTTTAAAGTCAACCAAGAGTCGGACATTGCTTCCTTATGTATGAGCATCTACATAACTCTGGTATTATCATAGCATCAAGAAAGAGAATGATGGCCTACCATGGTACTATGACATCCTTCGTTACATCAAGGATCAGTAATATCCTAAACATGCAACTGAGACTGATAAAAGGACTATCAAAAGGCTGGCTATAAGATTTGATCTCGGTGGAAAATCTTATACAAAAAGAGTCATAATCAAGTATTGCTTAGATGCATTGACACTTCTGAAGCCAAAAGGATCTTAGAAGAAGTTTGTGAAGGGATTGCAGCATATATGTTAATGGACATCGGATGGCCAAGCAAATCATGAAAGCGGGTTGTTACTGGTTAACCTTCAAGAGAGACTGCATTAATTATGCCTGAGAATGCCATAAGTGTCAAATATATATGGATAAAATTAATGTCCCTTTAGTGCCACTTCTCGTTATGATGGCCCCATGGCCCTTCTCTATGTAGGGCATTGATGTGATCGTCGATCACCTTTAAAACTTTTAAAGGGCATCATTTTATCTTGGTAGAAATCGACTATTTCACTAAATAGGTGAAGGCTGCCTCATATGCTAATGTCACTATATCTACCATCGGTAAGTTTGTCAAATGGGACATTATCTGTAGATATGGTCTCCCAAACCAAATCATCATAGATAATGCAAGCAACTTAAATAATAAAATGTTACAAGTGGTTTGTTTTCAGTTCAAGATTTAGCATCATAATTCTATCCCTTACTACCCAAAGATGAATGGGGCAGCCAAGGTGGCCAACAAAAACATCAAAAGAATAGTTGAGAAAATGGTCGAGACTTACAAAAAGTGGCATGAAAAACTATCCTTTGCACTTTATGCCTATCGGACCTCAGTTCACATTTCCACAGGTGCTACCCTATTCTCCCTTATTTATAGGATAGTAGTTGTATTGCTTATTGAAGTCGAGATCCCTTCTCTTAGAGCCTTGATGGAAACCAAACTTGAAGAGGCTGAATAGGTCAAGAATAGATGCGATCAGTTTAACCTCATTAAGGAAAAATGCACGAAAGCCATCTACTATGGTTAAATGTATCAAAGATGCATGATCTATGCCCACGACAAAAAGATGCGCCCATGACAATTTCACCTGGGTGAATTGGTATTAAAAAAATCCTCCCAATTCATAAAGATGCACGGGGCAAGTGGACCTCTAATTGTGAAAGACTGTATGTTGTGAAGTAAGCCTTCTTCAGAGGGGCCCTAATCTTGTTAGAAATAGACGACAAGGGTAATGCCTTGTCCAACCCAATCAATTCAAATTTCATCAAGAAATACTACATGTAAAGGATAAAAACCTGAAAATACATCCTCAAAAAAAAAAGAAAAAGATAACAAAAAATAGGTCCAGATGAAAATTTGAAAAGTGCATATGGCAACCAACCCAACAACAGTTGAAAACTTGTAAGAGCAACTTGAGAAGATCAATTTTGATGGGGCATAGAATGAGATCACTTATAGAACAAAGCAAAGCAATCCTAGGGATCTTCCAAAGATCAGCTCATACTAACCACATTCATTGTTTGATAAAGATCCTAGAAGGCACCAAAAAAACATTTATGTTATGATCGTCATAGAGATCTTCCACCCAAAGATCATATTTCTTACCACCGAATCACTTATTTGTCAAATAGTATACCTACTTGCATTCTTTTGTTGTCATGAATAAATATTACCTTATTTCTTTTAACCCATGTATAATTCATATTGCATTTTTCATTTAACTGATAATGATTGATAATCAACTAAAATATGCATAAGGACATCTCGATATTACATAAAAAAGAAAAGAATAGCATAAGGAACTTTGCTCATGCCCTAATCATCAAGATTATGCACTTTTCGCATTCAAACACTCACTTGGCATGACCATACACCAATCCATTTCTTACTTTCACAAGCTATATCTTAAGAAAAACCATTTTAAGCTAACCAAAAATCAACCCATGTGTTCTATCAGAATCCTATCGATACTGGAGACATCAACCTCTTCAGTCAAATAGTCTTTGAATTATTGATAATGCCTTTCAATTGTCAAGAAAATAATTCTGCCTCTCAAATCGAGAAATGCAATAATCCAAATTCTTAAGAATAGATTTTTTGTCGTATCTCTAGTGGAGTAAGACAACCTATAATCCCCAACAAGATTAGGAAAATTCCTGTCCATGGTTCCAACAAAGATGAATAACCATCCCTATGAGAATCTGAATGAATAAAAAATACAACTATCTCCCGTATTAGACTTCACACATTTAATCATGATAGCATTTCACATTATGCATTCACATTACCATCACACATCATGATTATTGCAATGTTACTTCAAGCCAGGTTCACCAAACCTTCCCTGGTAAAAATTCTAAGCTTTGTAAACCAAGTGTTATTCAGGAGGCACCTATCAAGAAAACTTCTTAAGCTCACATGAGCTGGTGGTAATAAACTTGTTTGCAAACAACCGGATGCCAATCATACCCACATTAAGCCTATAAGTCAATGGCACTTTTTTCAACCCTCACAAGTTAGTGGCACCCTATTCAAAACCCATAAGTTAGTGGCACTTTTTCAAAGCTAGTAAGTCAGTGGCATCTTATACAAAGCCTATAAGTCAGTGGCACCCTATTCAAAGCCCATAGGTCAGTGGCATATTTTTAAAGCCCACAAGTCAATGGCAGCCTTTTCAAAGCCCACAAGTCAATGGCACCTTATTCCAAGCCCATTAGTTAATAGAACATTTTCAAAGCCCACAAGTCAGTGGTACCCTATTCAAAGCACACAAGTTAATGGCACCCTATTCAAAGCTTATAAGTCAGTGGCACCTCTTTAAAGCCTATAAGTTAGTAGTGCCTTTTCAAAGCCCATAAGTAAGTGGCACCTTTTTAAAGCCCACAACTAAGTGGCACCTCTTCAAAGCCCACAAGTCAGTGGCATTTTTTTAAAGCCCATAAGTCAATGGCACCTTTTTCAAAGCCCATAAGTCAGTGGCATATTTTTAAAGCCCATAAGTCAGTGGCACCTTTTCAAAGCCCATAGGTCAGTGACATCTTTTAAAAGCCAATAGGTCAATGGCACATTTTCAAAGCCAACAAGTCAGTGGCACCTTTTTAAAGCCCATAAGTTAGTGGCATTTTTTCAAAGCCCACACAAGCTGGTGGCACCTAGTTTGAGTCAAAGCCTATACAAGCTGGCGGCACTCAAGTTAAAGCCCACAAAAGCTAGTGTCAGCCAAGTCTAAGTCAAAGCCCACTAAAGTTAGTGGCACCCAAGTTTAAGTCAAAGCCTACATAAGTTGGCGGTACTTAAATCAAAGCCCATTTTAGTTGGTGGCACCCAAGTCTAGGTCAAAGCCTGCATAAGCTGGTGATACTTAAATTAAACCCATAAGCACTAGTGGCACCTAAGTTTAAGTAAAAGTCTGCACAAGCTAGCAGCACCTACATCAAAAATCTATTTTAGTATGCACCTACCTAGAGGGTCAAACCATAGAAAACCAACACCTTGGTAGGGAGGGCAAACCTGACAAAATTCACTTAACCTCTATCAAGATTATTACCAAAGCACTGTACTTATCACAGTAAAGTATTAATTACAATTTATTTCTTTATAAGTGTTTTGGGGAACGCCATTCCACCCTAAAAAAATAGTGTCTAATTATCTTTGCCCTGTTCTTGATTCTCAACAACGATTAAAGAAAAGCAGCCGTATACACTTTATTTTGTTTGAGCTTATTCTTTTAGCAACATAAGGCATGGATGTGAGAAGTTGTGATGATCACTGGGTGACATGTTGCCTAGCGAAAAAGTATTTTGAAGGAGCTAAAGGAGGCTTATGAATCATATCAAAGATAAATGCAAAGATGTGGCATCAAAGAACATAGTTCATGGTGTCTAAGGACAAAAGATATAAGAAAATTCATAATTTTGCTTGAATGTATCAATATGTGGTTCTCATGTATTGATATAATGCTTAAACGATCCAAAAATTTGAAATGCCCCTATTTATATCGATGCAACATGTAAATGTATTGATACGTGAGCTTATGTATTGATATAGGAGCTTATGTATCGATACTAGGCCATGCTAAGACCAAATCTTGCATTCTATAATGAAATGTATTGATACATATCAACATGTATTGATACAATGAAGCATTGAATCAAAATAATGATCATTGTATCGATATAATGTTTATTGTATACACTCAACGTTTTTGGACTAAATGTATCAATAGATTCTGCAATGTATCGATATATGCAGGCCATTTTCCATGGTCTAAAAATTTTTTTACTTGTCCATCATTGATTAAAAACTTGATTTTAACTAATTTTTTCCATCAGAAAAGATCAAAACCCATATCAGATTATGGATTTGGACCTTTGAATTAATCAAAACATTTTTGAAGTCTAAATTAGATTAAAGAGGTTAATGTCACATGATCACCCTACTTCCCCTAGTTTGTTAACCAAGATCACCATTAGCCACCTTAGTTGCTAGAAAATCATTTTAGTATTTAAACTAGCCACCCTATGTCCATCGCATCAGCTGTAAGTTGACATCACTTTGTTCCCTTTGAGAAATGAGCAAAAACACCTCTAATTTGGCTCTAAAATGCTAGTATAAATAGACTACTTATATCTTAACTGAGATGGGAGGGAGATTCTAGCTCATTTTTAGCTTCCAAAACACATTCACAGATCAAGAAAACCAAATCCCGGAGCTCTTCACCTAGTACCCAAAAATAGCCTTAAATATTCATTTTAAACCACTACACATTCTAAAAATCACCCTCATCCATACCAGAACCAAAACATCATTATTTATCTCTTTTTTTGCTTATTAACAATAAGTGAAAAAGGGGAAATTCAAGCCATATCTGCTGCTCCAACCATTTAGCCAAAAATTGAAGTTTTGTTTATATAACATCTTACTTTATCACTTTTATTTTTTGTTTTTTAGCGTCTTCATCATTTTGTGAACTCTTCATGTTTCCATCACCCTCTTAGGATTCTTATGCATTATTGTGGCTTTTAGTTATGATAGTTTAAGATTTAGATGCCTTAATGCCCTTTTGATGTGCAAAATGCCTTATTTCATCCTCATTATTTTGATAGCTCTTGTTCATGCATTTTATGCCATATCCATGCATCTTGTTATGATTAATCCATGTATGAATCCTTAGCCCAATATATTTTAGGCATATTTACAGATTAGCTTGCATCTTGTCATGAATCATTATCATTTTCAGCATCCATAACATTTTTTTGTCAAAATGTGTAACACTTTCTTTGTCTAGACAATTGGTAAAGTTAGCATCCCCATTCATGTTATGTGCCACCCCCTTGTATGTTTGTTCTCTTCTCCTTGTCCAAGTGCATGTTTGATGGCTGTAAAAAAAAAATTGATTTTCAAAACCTCCTTAAGCCAAGCATGTTAACCTCAACCAATGAGGACTAGCATGAACTTAGCCTTTTCCTTAAAGTTAACTAAAAAATCTTAGGGAAGATAAAGTTTTCCAGATTTGCAATCATGATTGAACAAGCTCAAATCTTCTAATTTTGCAATGAAAATAGCCTTACATTTAATCTCGAATGTTTGTGCCTTGTTTTTAAGTTAAAACCTTAAATGGTATGATCAATGGTCTATTCCATCATCCTAAAATACTCTAGGGCTGTGCAAATTAGTTCGTGACTCATGCAACTCTTTCCCTTCAGTTGTGGACATTCGAATGTCAATGACCCAAGTTTGTACCCAAAAACATAAAGAAAATAAAAAATATCCCCTACTTTGCTTCGTCCCTTACTGATAGCACAACTATACCGATTTGAAAAATCAGTTTAAAATCCAAAATGATTTTTCATAAATTTTTTGATATTTTTCTCTCAAAGTGTGTTGAATTTATTTTAAAACTATGTCTTATTCATCCCTGGATCATTCTAAATGAGAAAGTTATGATTTTTCAAATCTAAACTATCTAGAATCCCTGAAATTAGCAACATGTATTCTAATCGAGTCTTTTCAACACATTAAATGATTTTTCTAAATTTTTTAAAAATTTTTCCTGAAAGGTTCATGGATTTCTCTTTTCAGAAAGGTATTGTTTGCAAATTTTTGATACCAAATGAGTCTGAGATGATTTTTCAAATTTTAACACACCTTATCCCTAGTATGCTCTGCTAGTAGCGCAATTAGTCCAAATTCAAAAATTTATTCCTCCTAAAAAATGATTTTTTTGGATATTGAAAACATTTTTAGATTGACCCTCATCGAGGTACCTTTCTAATGGTATCTTGTCCGCCTTCTAAAGCTTCAAACTAAATTAGAATAAATTTGGGAAGTGGGTTAGCACAATGCTATCCCCTATTTTTGGTTATGGTCAAAATCGAGTTGTTTTCCTGAGCTTCATCTCGAAACATTCGAATGTCGCCATATCACCTCGACCAGCCTCAGAAACATGCTCTAACCATCCATAGGCTCATATCAAGGCATAAATATTATTTTAGTTTATTTTCACATCTTTACCATCCTCATTCATAATAATTTCTTTTGGTAAAAGTCGTCAAAATGCTCACTCATTTTCTAAATCACAAAGTTTTGTCAACTTAATTTTTCCAACTCGACTTCTATAAAGAGTGTCAAACATGTCACTTTTGGGGATACTCTAACCCTGACCTTTTAAAGGGATACTCTAACCCTACTTTTCAAAATTATAAAGATTTAAGAATTTTTTTGTCAAAATTATTTGTTATCTATAGGGACAGTCTAAAGCCAACCTTTCGAGGGGATACTCAACCCCGCGCTTCAAAATTGTCAAGATTTTAAAATCTTCCTTTGTCAAAATTATCTGTTATCTATTAGGACACTCCAACCCTTTCTTTTGGAGAGGATACTCCAACCCTGCCTTTTAGCTATAATTAAATTTTTCTCTTTTTCGGACTTCCATGAATGTGCCAAAAGTCAAACCTATTTTTTAAAGAAAACCATGTTCAATCAAAGGACCTAGATGCATCTTGAAAATTGTCGACTTATTCCTAGATAATCGATGCCAATTGTGAGATAAATTCCAATAGTCCATCCCTTCTCTTTAGCACTGAATGGTCCAAGTTATGTTACTCCATTGTTGTCGTGCTAATGTGATTTCTTCATGACGATTATTTGGATACATGTTTTCAAAACATTTCAAGTAAACTAAAGGTAATATTTCACGTAAGTATCTCTCCAGTGCCAAAGTGGAATATTCTATTTTTCAAAGTAAAATCTGGACCCATTTTTATTGAAAATCTCTATATTCCTTATCTCTTTAGGGCGCGTATGAGATTAAATCTTTTCATAAAAACTTAGATTTGTGTTTTTATAAAATTTATGCATTAAAAGAGGTTCATATAGAAATGGTGATGAGTTAAGATCGAAAGAATCAAAATTGAGATAAGACATAACTAGTAAGGTATCGATTTTAGGCCTCTCAAAGAGGGTTGTGCCTCATCTTGTGTAACCAACTCCCGAACCCAAATGGCAAATCTTTGTACTACGTAAAGCACGGATCGATGTTTCAAGCTCATAACTCAAGACATGGGTTTCAGTGGGCATCCAATCATGCCTAGCCTAAAATAATCGATGGCGACTTTAAACATTGGCCATTTCATGATGGCCATCTAAGACCAATAAAATGAGCGATTTGTCCTATAGTCCCGTTTACTGTATCACATCTCGAGAATCTTTACTTTCTTATTCTCATCACGCCAAGAAGGAAAAGTTTCGATTAAAAAGACATTTCCAAGTTAGAAAAATATTTTAAGTGACGTGCACCCATAGATCTGTAAAGATCCACCATGGGGGCATGTTACGACATATAACAAACTCTATTCTTTTTGTGATTGAGCTTGAAGAACACCTTCACCTTACTAGGATGCATCATATTGATGCTTTTGTTTCATAAGAAAAACTTTTTTTCCATAATTTTTCTTAGATTAAAGTTCATCCCACAGATATGAGAAACATGGATTATCATAACAAACACCACTCTTTTCGTGATTGAGCTTTAAGAACACATTCACCTCATTAGGATGCATGATATTGATGCTTTGGCTTCATGATAAAAACTTTTCTTTCCACTATTTTCCTTACATCAAAGCTTATCCCATAGATGTGACAAATATGGATTCTCATAACAACCACCATTCTCTTTATGATTAGGCTATAAAACAACATTCACCTTATTAGGATGCATGATATTGATGCTTTTGTTTTGCAAGAAAGGCTTTTATTTCCATCATTTTCCTTAAATCAAAATTCATCACATAAATGTGATGGACATGGATTCTCATAATAATCTCCTTTCTTTTTGAGATTGGGCGATAAAAACACATTTACCTCATTAGGATGCACGATACTTATCCTTTATTTTCACAAGAAAAACGTTTCTTTCAATTATTTTTCATAGAATCAAAGTTCATCCCATAGATGTGGCAAACATGGATTCTCTTAAAATTTCCATTGTTTTGTGATTAGGCTATAAGAACAAATTCACGATATTAGAATGTATGATATTGATGTTTTGATTTCACAAGAAAAGCTTTTTTCTTCATCATTTTACTTAGATCAAAATTAATCACAAAAATGTATCAAACATCGATTCTCGTAACAATTGCCATTCTTTTTGTGATTGGGCTATAGAAACATATTCACCTCATTAGGATGCATGATATTAATGCTTTGGTTTCACAAGAAAAGCTTATGTTTCCAATATTTTCCCCATATCAAAATTAATCACATAGATATGATGAACATGGATTCTTGTAACAATCTTTTTTTTTTTAAGATGGGGCTATAAAGACACATTAACCTCATTAGGATGCATGATATTGTCACTTTCATTTCAAAAGAAAATATTTTCTTTCCATTATTTTCCTTAGAATTAATGTTCATCCTATAAAGGTGATGAATATAAATTCTCACAACAAACTATATTCTTTTTGTGATTGAGCTTTAAGAACACACTCACCTCATTAGGATGCATGATATTGATGCTTTGGTTTCACAATAAAGCTTTTTCTTCCATCATTTTCCTTTGATCAAAGTTCAACCCATAGATGTGACAAAGATGGATTCTTATAACAAACTCCATTCTTTTCTTAATTAAGCTTTAAGAACACATTCACCTCTTTAGGATGCTGGATATGGATCCTCATAACAATCTTTTTTCCATCATTTTCCTCAGATGAAAGTTCATCCCATAGATGTGAAAAACATGGATTCTTGTAACAACCCTCTTTTTTTTTTGTGATTGGGCTATAAAAATACATTCACCTCATTAGGATGCATGATTTGATGTTTTTGTTCATAAGAAAACCTTTTTCTTTCCATTATTTTCCTTTGAATCAATGTTTATCCCATACATGTGACTAACATGAATTCTTATAACAAACTCTATTCTTTTTATGACTCAGCTTTAAGAACACACTCACCTCATTGGATGCGTGATATTGATGCTTTGACTTTATAAGAAAAGCTTTTCTTTTCATCATTTTCCTTAGATCAAAGTTCACCCCATAAATGTGATGAACATGGATTCTTATAACAAACTCCATTCTTTTTGCTATTGAGCTTTATGAACACATTCACCTTATTTGTATGCATGATATTGATGCTTCAGTTTCATAGTAAGAGCTTTTCTTTCCATCATTTTCCTTTGATGAACGTTTATCCCATTGATGTAATGAACCTGGATTCTCATAATAATCTCCTTTCTTTTTCTGATTAGGCTATAAAAACACATTTACCTCACTAGGATGCATGATGTGGATTCTTGTAACAATCTTCTTTCCATCATTTTCCTTAGATGAAGTTTCATCCTATAGATATGACAAGCATGGATTCTCGTAACGATCTCTTTTCTTTTTGTGATTGGGCTATAAGAACACATTCAACTTAGTAGGATGCATGATATTGATGCTTTGGTTTCATAAGAAAATTTATTATTTCCATCATTTTCCTCAGATGGAAGTTTATCCATAGATGTGACAAACATGGATTCTCGAAACGATCTCTCTTCTTCTTGCGATTGGGCTACAAAAACATATACACCTTATTAGGATGCATGATAATGATGCTTTGGTTTCACAAGAAAAGCTTTTGTTTCCATCATTTTCCTTAATCAAAATTAATCAAATAATGTGATGAACATGGATTCTTGCAATAATCTCCTTCCTTTTTGTGATTAGGCTATAAAAGCACATTCTTCTCCTTAGGATGCATGAAATTGATGCTTTCAATTTAGAAGAAAACCTTTTCTTCCCATTATTTTCCTTAGATCAAAATTAATCACATAGATGTGATGAACATGGATTCTTGTAACAATTTTTTTCGAGATTGGGCTATAAAAACCCATTCACCCCATTAGGATGCATGACATTATTCCTTTCATTTCAGAAGAAAACCTTTTCTTTCTGTCATTTTTCATAGAATCAATGTTCATCCCATAAATATAATCAACATGAATTTTCATAACAAACTACATTCTTTTTGTGATTGAGGTTCCAGAACACATTTGCCTCATTGGGATACATGATATTGATGCTTTGGTTTCACGAGAAAAGCTTTTATTTCAATAATTTTCCTTACATCAAAATTAATCAAATAGTTGTGACGAACATGGATTCTTGCAATAATCTCCTTTTTTTTTGGCGATTAGGTTATAAAAACACACTCATCTCATTAGGATACATGATATTGATGCTTTGGTTCCTTAATAAAAGCTTTCCTTTCCATCATTTCCCTTAGATAAAAGTTCATCCCAAATATGTGGTAAACATAAATTCTTATCACAATCTCTTTTCTTTTTGTGATTGGGCTATAAAAACACATTCACCTTATTAGGATGCATGATATTAATCCTTTTTTATACAAGGAGTGCGTTTCTTCTCATTATTTGCCATAGAATCAAAGTTTATCCTAAAGATTGACAAATACGGCTTCTCATAACAATTTCCATTTTTTATTAAGCCATAGGAATAAATTCACCTCATTAGGATGCATGATATTGAAGCTTCAGTTTCATAATAAAAGCTTTTTTTTCCATCATTTTCCTTTGATCAAAGTTCATCCCATAGATGTAATAAACATGGATTCTCGTAATAATCTCCTTTTTTTTGTGATTAGGCTATAAAAATACATTCACCTTATTAGGATGCATGATATGGATTCTCATACCAATCTTCTTTCCATTATTTTTCTTAGATGAAAGTTCATCCCATAGATGTGACAAACATGGATTCTTGTAACAACCTCCTTTCTTTTTATGATTTGGCCATAAAAGCACAGTCACCTTATTAGGATGCATGATATTAATGTTTTCTTTTCATGAGAAAAGCATTTTTTTCCATTATTTTCCTTAGAATCAAAGTTCCTCTAATAGATATGACAAACATGGTTTCTCAAAACAATTTTCGTTCTTTATGTGATTGTGCTATAACAACAAATTCACCTCATTAGGATGCATGATATTGATGTTTTTGTTTCACAAGAAAAGTTTTTGTTTCCATCATTTAACTTAGATCAAAATTAATCACATAGATGTGATAAACATGGATTCTCATAACAATCTCCTTTCTTTTTGACATTAGGCTACAAAAATACATTCACCCCATTAAGATGCATGACATTGATGCATTGATTTCAGAAGAAAACCTTTCTTTTCCATTATTTTCCTTAGAATCAATGTTCATCCCATAAATATGATGAACATGAATTCTCTTCGCAAACTCTATACTTTCTATGATTGAGGTTCAAGAACACATTCACCTTATTAGGATGCATGATATTGATGCATTGGTTTTATACGAGAAGCTTTTTTTCCAGCATTTTCCTTAGATCAAAGTTCAACCCATGGATATGACGAACATGGATTCTTATAAGAAACTATATTCTTTTGTGATTGAGCTTTAACGACACAATCATGTCATTAGGATGCATGATATTGATGCTTTTGTTTCGTAATAAGAGCTTTTTTTTCAATCATTTTCCTTTGATCAAAGTTCATCCCATAGATGTGGCAAACATGGATTCTCGTAACTATCTCTTTCTTATTTGTGATTGCGCTATAACAACAAATTTACCTTATTAGGATGCATGACATTAATGCTTTTGTTTCAAAAGAAGACCTTTTTTTCCATCATTATCCTTGGAATCAATGTTCATCCCATAAATGTAATGAACATGAATTCTCATAACAAGCGCTGTTGTTTTTATGATTGAGCTTTAAGAACATATTCAGCTTATTAGGAAGCATTACATTAATGCTTTAGTTTCACAAGAAAGGCTTTTCTTTCCATCATTTTCCTTAGATCAAAGTTCATCCCATAGATTTGACAAACATGGATTCTCATAACAAACTCCATTCTTTTTATGATTGGGCTATAAAAACACATTCACCTCATTAGGATGCATGATATGGATTCTCGTAACAATCTTTTTCCCATCATTTTCCTTAGATCAAAGCTTACCCTATCTATGTGATGAAAATGGATTCTTATAATAATCTTCTCTTTTTTTTATGATTGGTGATAAGAACACATTCACCTTATTAGGATGCTTGATGTTAACGCTTTGATTTCATAAGAAATGCTATTGTTTCCATAATTTTCCTTAGATCAAAAGTAATCACATTGATGTGATGAACAAAGAATCTTGTAATAATCTCCTTTCCTTTTGCTATTAGGCTATAAAAACACATTCACCTCATTAGGATGCATGATATTGATGCTTTTGCTTTAGAAGAAAGCCTTTTCCTTCCATCATTATCCTTAGAATCGATGTTCAACAACTCCATTCTTTTTGTGGCTAAGCTTTAAGAACACATTCACATCATTAGGATGCATGATATTGATGCTTTGTTTTTACAAGAGAAGCTTTTCTTTCATTTATCTTCCATAGATCAAAATTTATCCCATAGATTTGATGAACCTGGACATTTATAACAAACTTCATTCTTTTTGTGATTGAGCTTTAGGAACACATTCACCTCATTAGGATGCATTACATTGAAGATTTGGTTTCACAATAAAAGCTTTACTTTCCATCATTTTCCTCTGATCAAAGTTCATCACATAGAAGTGACGAACATGGATTCTCGTAACAATCTCCTTTCCTTTTGTGATTAGGCTATAAAAACACATTCACCTCATTAGGACGCATGATATGGATTCTCGTAACAATCTTCTTGCCATTATTTTTGTTAGATAAAAGTTGATCCCATAGATGGGACGAACATGGATTCTCATAACAACCTTCTTTCCTTTTGTGATTTGGCTATAAAAACACATTCACCTCATTAGGATGCATAATATTGATCCTTACTTTTCATGAGAAAAGCATTTTTTTCCATTGTTTTCCATAAGATCAAAGTTCTTCCCATAGATGTGACAAAGATGGTTTCTTAAAAGAATTTCCATTCTTTTTGTGATTGGGCTATAACAACAAATTCAGCTTATTTGGATGCATGATATTGGTATGGTTTCACAAGAAAAACTTTTGTTTCCATCATTTTACTTAGATCAAAATTAATCACATAGATGTGATGAACATGGATTCTCGTAACAATCTCTTTCTTTTTGTAGTTGGGCTATAAGAACACATTCACCTTATTAGGATACATGATATCAATGCTTTGGTTTTAGAAGAAAAAATTTTGTTTCCATCATTTTCCTTAGATCAAAATTAATCACATGGATGTGGCAAACACAGATTCTCGCAACAATATCTTTTTTTTTTATGATTGGGCTATAAAAACACATTCAACTCTTTAAGATGCATGATATTGACAATTTTTTTACAAAAGAAATGCATTTTTTCCATTTTTTTCCATCGTATTAAATTTCATCCCATAGATGTAACAAACATGGTTTCTTATAACAATTTCCTTTTTTTTTATCGGGCCATAAGACCAAACTTACCTCATTAGGATGCATAATATTGATGCTTTGGTTTCACAAGAAAAGCTTTTGCTTCCATCATTTTCCTTAGATAAAATTAATCACATGGATAAGACGAGCATTAATTCTCGTAACAATCTCCATTCTTTTTGAGATTGGGCCACAAAAGTAGATTCACCCCATTATGATGCATGACATTAATGCTTTCATTTTAGAAGAAAACCTTTTTTTCCATCATTTTTCTTAGAATCAATGTTTTGTCCAATAAATGCGACGAACATGAATTCTCATAACAAACTCCATTCTTTTTGTGATTGGGCTTTAAGAACACACTTACCTTATTGGGATACAAGATATTGATGCTTTAGTTTCACAAGAAAAGCCTTTCTTTCCATCATTTTCCTTAGATCAAAGTTCATCTCATAGATGTGACCAACATGGATTCCCATAACAACTACAATCTTTTTGTGATTGAGCTTTAAGAACACATTTACTTCATTAGGATATATGATTTAATGCTTTGGTTTCATAATAAAAGGCTTTTTTCCATCATTTTCCATTTATCAAAGTTATCCCATAGATGTAAAAAACATGGATTCTCGTAACAATCTCTATTCTTTTTGTGATTAAGCTACAAAAATACATTCACCTCATTCATATGCATGATAAGGATTCTTGTAATAATCTTTTTTCCATCATTTTTCTTGGATCAAACTTTATCCATATAGTGACGAACGTGGATTCTCATAACAATCTCCATTTCTTTTGTGATTAGGCTATCAAAACACATTAACCATATTAGGATGCATGGTGTTGATACTTTCTTTACACAAGAAATGTGTTTCTTTCCATTATTTCCCATAGAATCGAAGTTCATCCCATTGATGTGACCAACAAGGTTTCTCATAACAATTTTTGTTCTTTTTGTGATTAGGCTATAAGAAAAAATTTACATCATTAGGATGCATGATATTGATGCTTAGGTTTCACAAGAAAAGCTTTTGTTTCCATCATTTTTCTTAGATCAAAATTAATTACATAGATATGGTGAACATGGATTCTCATAACAATGTCTTTTCTTTTTAAGATTGGGCTACAAAAACACATTCACCTCTTTAGGATGCATGATATGGATGCTTTCATTTTAGAAAAAATCTTTTTTTCATTATTTTCCTTGGAATCAATGTTTGTCCTATGAATTTGATGAAGATGAATCCTCATAACAAACTCCATTATTTTTGTGATTGAGCTTTAAGAACACATTCACCTCAGTAGGATGCATGACACTGATGCTTTAGTTTCATGAGAAAAGCTTTTCTTTCCATCATTTTCCTTAGATCAAAATTCATCCCATAAATTTGACGAACATGGATTCTCATAACA
Organism: Adansonia gregorii; assembly: GCA_038382025.1. Taxonomy (NCBI): domain Eukaryota; kingdom Viridiplantae; phylum Streptophyta; class Magnoliopsida; order Malvales; family Malvaceae; genus Adansonia; species Adansonia gregorii. The sequence goes on along the minus strand of JBBYHO010097282.1, from coordinate 18,374 downwards.
AACTCTATTCTTTTTCTAATTGAGCTTTAAAATGGATTCACCTCATCAGATAGCCTGATATTGATGCTTTGGTTTCATAATAGGAGCTTTTCTTTTCGTCATTTTCCTTTAATCAAAATTCATACCAGAGATGTAATGAACATGGAATCTCGAAACAATCTCCTTTTTTCTTGTGATTGGGCTATAAAAACACATTCGCCTCTTTAGGATGCATGATATTGTTGCTTTAGTTTCAGAAGAAAACCTTTTCTTTCCATTATTTTCCTCATAATCAATGTTTGTCCCATACTTGTGATGAACATGAATTCTCATAGCAAACTCCATTCTTTTTGTGATTAGGCTTTAAAAACACATTCACCTCATTAGGATGTGTGCTATTGATGCTTTTATTTTAGAAGAAAACCTTTTTTTTCCATCAATTTCCTTAAAACCAATGTTTATCCCATAAATGTAAGGAACATGATTTTTCACGACAAACTCCACTCTTTTTGTGATTAGGCTATACAAACACATTCACCTTTTTCGGATGCACGATATTGATGCTTTGGTTTCACAAGAAAAATTTTTCTTTCCATCATTTTCATTAGATTAAAGTTTATCCCATAGATATGAGGAACATTGATTCTCATAACAAACACTATTCCTTTTGTAATTGAGCTTTAAGAACACATTCACCTCTTTTGAATGCATGATATTGATGCTTTGGTTTCACAAGAAAAGCTTCAGTTTTGATCATTTTACTTATATTAAAATTAATCACATAGGTATGATGAAAATGGATTCTCGTAATAATCACTTTTCTTTTCAAGATTGGGATATAAAAACATATTCACCTAGTTAGGATGCATGATATTAATACTTTCATTTCAAAAGAAAACCTTTTCTGTTAATGCCATAAATGTGACAAACATGAATTTTCATAACAAGCTCCATTCTTTTTATGATTGAGCTTTAGGAACACATTCACCTTATTAGGATACATGATATTGATGCTTTGGTTTCACAATAAAAGTTTTTGTTTCCATCACTTTCCTTTGATCAAAGTTTATCCCACAGATATGATGAACATGGGTTTTCAAAACAAACTCCATTCTTTATGTGATTGAGCTTTAAAAACACATTCACCTTATTAGAATGCATGATATGATGCTTTGGTTTCACAATAGGAGCTTTTCTTTCTGTCATTTTCCTTTAATCAAAATTCATGCCATAGATGTCAAAAACATGGATTCTTGAAACAATCTCCTTTCTTTCTGTGATTAGGCTATAAAAATAGATTCACCTCATTTGCATGCATGATATTGATGCTTCTGTTTCAGAGGAAAACCTTTACTTTCCATCATTTTCCTTAGAATCAAAGTTCATCCCATAAATGTCACAAACATGAATTTCCATAAAAAACTCCATTTTTTTTGTGATTGGGCTATAAAAACACATACACTTATTTAGGATGCATGATGTTCACGCCTTGGTTTCACTGAAAAGCTTCTCTTTCCATCATTTTTCTTAGATCAAAGTTCATCCAATATATGTGATGAACATGGTTTCTCATAACAAATTCCATCTTTTTTGTGATTGAGCTTTAAGAACGCATTCATCTGATTATGATGCATGATATTGATGCTGTGGTTTCACAATAAACACTTTTCTTTCAATTATTTTCCTTTGATTGAAGTTCAACCCATAGATGTTGACGAATATGGATTTTCATAATAATCTCATTTCTTTTTGTAATTAGGCTATAAAAACACATTCACTTCATTAGGATGCATGATATGGATTCATAATAATCCTCTTTCCATCATTTTTATTTGACCAAAATTCATCCCATAGATGTGATGAAGATGGATTCTCATTACAATCTCTTTTTTTTTTGTGATTGGGCTATAAAAATCCATTCACCTCATTATGATGCATGATATTGTTTCTTTCTTTACATAAGAAATGCATTTTTTTCCATTATTTTTCATAGAATCAAAGTTCATTCCATGATGTAACAAACATGATTACTCATAACTATTTCCATTCTTTTTGTGATAGGGCTATAAGAACAAATTCACCTTCCTAGGATGCATGATATGGTTGCTTTGATTTCACAAGAAAAGCCCTTGTTTCCTTAATTTGACATAGATCAAAATTAACCACATAGATGTGACAAAATATATTCTCGTAACAATCTTTTTTCTTTTTGTGATTGGGTTATAAGAACACGTTAACCTCATTAGGATGCATGATATTAATGCTTTGGTTTCACAAGAAAAGCTTTTGTTTCCATTACTTTCCTTAGATCAAAATTAATCACATCGACGTGACGAACATGGATTCTTATAACAATATCTTTTCTTTTTGTGTTTAGGCTACTGAAACACATTTACCTCATTAGGATGCATGATATTGATACTTCCATTTAAGAAGAAAACCTTTTTTTTCCACCATTTTCCTTAGAATCAATGTTCATCCCATAAATGTGATGAACATGAATTCTCATAACAAACTCCATTCTTTTGTGGTTGAGCTTTAAGAACACATTCACCTTATTAGGATGCCTAATATTGCTTTGGTTTCATAAGAAAAGCTTTTATTTCCATCATTTTACTTAAATCAAAATTAATCGCATAGATGTGACAAACATGGATTCTCATAAAAATTTCTTTTCTTTTTGTGATTGGGCTATAAGATCACATTCACCTCATTAGGATGCCTGATATTGATGCTTTAGTTTCAGAAGAAAAGCTTTTATTTCTGTCATTTATATAAGATCAAAATTAATCACATAGAAGTGATAAACATGGATTCTCGTAATAATATCATTTCTTTTTGAGATTGGGCAACAGAAACACTATCACCTCATTAGGATGCACGATGTTGATGCTTTCATTTCTGAAGAAAACCATTTCTTTCCATCATTTTCCTTAGCATCAATGTTCATCCCACAAATGTGGCAAACATGAATTCCATTAACAAACTTTACTATTTCTATGATTGGGCTTTAAGAACACACTCACCTAATTAGGATGCATGATATTAATGCTTTGGTTTCATAAGAAAAGCTTTTATTTTCATCATTTTCCTTAGATTAAAATTAATCATATAGATATAGAGCATGGATTCTCACAACAATCTCTTTCCTTTTTTTGATTGGGCTATAAAAACACATTCACCTTTTTAGGGCGCATGATATTGATGCTTTCCTTTTAGAAGAAAACCTTTCCTTCCCATCATTTTTCTTAGAATTAATGTTCATCCCATCAATGTGAGGAACATGATTTTTCATAATAAACTCCATTCCTTTTGTGGTTGAGCTTTAAGAACACATTCACCTTATTAGAAAACAAGATATTGATGCTTTTATTTTAGAAGAAAACCTTTTCTTTCCATTATTTTCCCTAGAATCAATGTTTATCCCATAAATATGGCGAACATGAATTTTCATAAGAAAGTCCATGCTTTTCATGATTGAGCTTTAAAAATGCATTCACCTTATTAGGATGCATGACATTGATGCTTTTAATTTCGGAAGAAAACATTTTCTCTCCACCATTTTTCTTAGAATCAATGTTCTCCCCATAAATGTGATGAACATATTTCTTAAAACAAACTACATTCTTTTTGTGATTGAGCTTTAAGAACACAATCACCTCATTAGGATGCATGATATTGATGCTTTGGTTTCCTAATAAATGCTTTTTTTCCATCATTTTCCTTAGATCAAAGTAAATCCCATAAATGTGACAAACATGGGTTCTCATAACAAACTCATTCTTTTTATGATTGAGCTTTAACAACAAATTCTCTATATTAGGATGCATGATATTGATGCTTTGGTTTCACAATAAAAGCTTTTCTTTCCATTTTTTTCATTTGATCAAAGTTCATCCCATAGAAATGATGAACATTGATTCTCATAACAATCTCCTTTCTTTTTGTGATCAGACTATAGAAACACATTCACCTCAGTAGGATGCATGATATGGATCCCCATAACAATCTTCTTTCCATCATTTTCCTTAGATTAAAGCTTATCCCATAGATGTAACGAAGATGGATTCTTGTAATAATCTCCTTTCTTTTTTGTGATTGGGCTATAAAAATGCATTCACCTTATTAGGATGCATGATATTGATGCTTTCTTTACATAAGAAATGTGTTTCTTTCCATTATTTTCCATAAAATCAAAGTTCATCCCATAGATGTGACAAACATGGTTTTTTGCAACAATTTCCATTCTTTTTGTGATTGGGCTATAAGAACAAATTCACCTTACTAGGATGCATGATATTAATGCTTTGGTTTCCCAACAAAAGCTTCTATTTGCATCATTTTACTTAGATCAAAATTAATCAGATAGATATGACAAACATGGATGCTTATAACAATCTTCTTTCTTTTTGCGATTAGGCTGTAAGAACACATTCACCTCATTAGGATGCATGATATTGATGCTTTGGTTCCCTAAGAAAAGCTTTTGTTTCCATCATTTTCCTTAGATCAAAATTAATCCTATAGATGTGACAAACATGGATTCTCGCAACAATCTTCTTTTTTTTATTGGGCTATAAAAACACATTCACCTCATTAGGGTGCATGAATTGATGCTTTTGTTTTAGAAGAAAAGCTTTGCTTCCCACCTTTTTTCTTAGAATTAATGTTCATCCTATAAATATGACGAACATGAATTATCATAAAAAACTCCATTCTTTTTATGGTTGAGCTTTAAGAACACATTCACCTCATTAGAAAACATGATGTTGATGCTTTCATTTCAAAAGAAACCTTTTCTTTCCATTATTTTCCTTAGAGTCATTATTCATCCCATAAATATGGTGAACATGAATTTTCATAACAAACTCCATTCTTTTTGTGATTGAGTTTTAAAGACGCATTCACCTCATTAGGATGCATGATGTTGAAGCCTTCATTTTAGAAGAAAACATTTTTTCTCCATCATTTTGCTTAGAATTAATGTTCATCAGACAAATGTGACGAACATAAGTTCTCATAACTAATTCCATTCTTTTTGTGATTGAGCTTTAAGAACACACTCACCTCATTAGGGTGCATGATATTGATGCTTTTGTTCCATAAGAAATGCTTTTTTTTCCATCATTTTCCTTAGATCAAAGTAAATCCCATAGATATGACAAACATGGGTTCTTCTAACAAACTTAATTCTCTTTATGATTGAGCTTTAAGAACGTATTTTCCATATAAGGATGCATGATATTGATGCTTTGGTTTCATAATAAAAGCTGTTCTTTCCATCTTTTCCTTAGATCAAAGTTCATCCCATAGATGTATCGAACATGGATTCTCATAACAATCTCCTTTTTTTGTGATTGGGCTATAAAAACACATTCACCTCATTAGGATGCACGATATGGATTCTCATAACAATCTTCTTTCCATCATTTTCCTTAGACCAAAGTCCATCCTATCGATGTGATGAAGATGGATTTTCATAACAATCTCTTTTTTTTTGGTGATCGGGCTATAAAAACGTATTCACCTCATTAGGATGCATGATATTGATGCTTTCTTTACATTAGGAATGTGTTTCTTTCCATTATTTTCCATAAAATCAAAGTTCATCCCATAGATGTGACAAACATGGTTTCTCACAACAATTTCATTTTTTTTGTGATTGAGCTATAGGAAAACAAATTCACCTCGCTAGGATGCATGATATTGATGCTTTGGTTTCGCAAGAAAGCTTTTGTTTACATCATTTTACATAGGTGAAAATAAATCACATATATATGATGAATATGGATTATCGTAGCAATCTCCTTTCTTTTTGTGATTGGGCTATAAGATCACATTCACCTCATTAAAATGCGTGATATTGATGCTTTCATTTCAAAAGAAAAGCTTTTGTTTCCTTCATTTTCCTTTGAATCAATGTTCGTCCCAAAAATACAACGTGCATGAATTCTCATAACAAACTACATTTTTTTGTGATTGGGCTTTATGAACATATTCGCCTCATTAGGAAGCATGATATTGATGCTTTGGTTTCACAAGAAAAGCTTTTTTTCCATCTTTTCCTTAGATCAAAGTTCATCCTATAGATGTGACAAACATTGATTAACAAACTCCATTCCTTTTGTGATTGAGCTCTAAGAATGCATTCATCTTATTAGGATGCAAGCTACTGATCGTTTGGTTTCATAACAAGAGCTTTTTTTCCATCATTCTCCTTTGATCAAAGTTTATCCCATAAATGGGATGAACATGGATTTTGTAACAATCTTCTTTGTTTTCGTGATTGGGTAATAAAAACACATTCATCTTATTAGAATGCATGATATGGATTCTCATAACAATCTTCTTTCCATTATTTTCCTTAGATCAAAGCTCATCCAATAGATGTGATGAATATGGATTCTAATAACAACCCCTTTTCTTTTTGTGATTAGGCTATAAAAGAACATTCATCTCATTATGAAGCATGATATTGATGCTTTCTTTTCGCAAGAAATGCTTTTTTTCCATTTGATGTGACAAACATGGTTTTTCTAAATAATTTCCATTCTTTTTGTGATTGGGTTATAAGAACAAATTCACCTCATTAGGATGCGTGATGTTGATGCTTTGGTTTCACAAGAAAAGCTTTTGTTTACATCATTTTACTTAGATCAAAATTAATAACATAGATGTGGCGAACATGGATTCTCATAAAAATCTCCTTTCTTTTTATGATTAGGCTATACGAACACATTTACCTCATTAGGATGCATGATATTGATGCTTTGGTTTCACAAGAAAAGCTTTTGTTTCCATCATTTTTCTTTGATCAAAGTTCATCATGTAGATCTGATAAACATGGATTCTTGAAATGATCTTTTTTTTATGATTGGGTGCAAAAACATATTCTCTTCATGAGGATGCAAGATATGGATTCTCATAACAATCTTCTTTCTATCACTTTCCTTGGATCAAAGTTTATCCCATGGATGTGACAAACATGGGTTATCATAACAATCTCTTTTTTTTGGTGATTAGGCTATAAAAACACCTTTGGCTCATTAAGATGCATGATATTGATGCTTTCTTTACACAAGAAATGCGTTTCTTTTCATTATTTTCCATAGAATCAAAATTCATCCTATAGATGTGACAAACATGGTTTCTCATAACAATCTCCAATCTTTTAACGATTGGGCTATAAGAGAGATTCACCTCATTAGGATGCATGATATGTTTGCTTTGGTTTCACAAGAAAATATTTTATTTCTATAATTCTACTTGAATCAAAATTAATCACATAACTGTGACGAACATGGATTCTTATAACAAGCTCCTTTCTTTTTGTGATTAGGCTACAAGAACACTTTTATCTCATTTATGATGCATGATATTAATGCTTTAGTTTCATAAGAAAAGCTTTTGTTTCCATCATTTTCCTTGGAACAAAATTAATCACATAGATGTGACGAACATGGATTCTTGAAACAATTTCTTTTTTTTTTTTTGTGACTGGGATGTAAAAACACATTCACCTCATGAGGATGCGTGATATTGATTCTTTCATTTCAGAAGAAAGCCCCTTTTCTCCATCATTGTCTTTAGAATCAATGTTCCTCCCATAAACATGATGAACATGAATTCTCATAACAAACTGCATTCTTTTTGTGATTGAATTTCAAGAACACATTCACCTTATTAGGATGCATGGTATTGATGCTTTTGTTTCAGAAGAAAAGCTTGTCTTTCTATCATTTTCCTCAAATCAAAGTTCATCCCATAGATGTGACAAACATGGATTCTCATAACAAGCATCACTTTTTCTGCAATTGAGCATTAAAAACACATTCACCATACTAAAATGCATGATATTAATGCTTTGATGTCGTAAGAAAAATGTTTCTCTCCATCATTTTCCTTGGATCAAAGTTTAGCCCATAGATGTGAGGAACATGGATTCTCACAACAATCTCTTTTTTTTTTTTTGTGATTAGGCTATGAAAAATGCCTTCACCTAATTAGGATGCATGATATTTATACTATGGTTTCACAATAAAACCTTTTCTTTCCATCATTTTCCTTTGATCAAAGTTCATCCCATAGATGTGACGATATGGATTCTTGCAACAATCTCTTTTCTTTTTGTGATTGGGCTATAAAAACACATTCACCTCATTAGAATGCGTGGAATGGATGCCTTGGCTTCATAAGAAAAGCTTTTATTTCCATATTTTACATAAAATCAATGTTCATCCCATAAATGTGACAAACATGGATTCTCATAACAAGCTCCATTCTTTTTGTGACTAAGCTTTAAGAACACATTCACCTGACTAGGATGCAACATATTGATCCTTTCGTTTCACAAGAAAAGCTTTTCTTTCCATCATTTTTCTTAGATCAAAGTTCATCCCATAAGCATGACACATAGGGATTCTCATTACAAACTCTATTCTTTTTGCGATTGAGCATTAAGAACATATTCACTTTATTATGATGCATGATATTGGTGCTTTAGTTTCAAAATAAAAGTTGTTCTTTTCATGATATTCGTTAGATCAAAGTTCATCCCATAGATTTAAAGAACATGGATTTTTATCACAATCTTCTTCTTTTTTTTGTGGTTGGGTATAAAAACATATTCACTTCATTAGAATGCCTGATATTGATGCTTTGGTTTCATAATAAAGGCTTTTATTTCCGAAATTTTCCTTAGATCAAAGTTAATCTCATAGATGTGACAAACATGGATTCTCGAAATAATCTATAGATCAAAGTTAATCTCATAGATGTGACAAACATAGATTCTCGAAACAATCTCCTTTCTTTTGGTGATTAGGCAATAAAAACACATTTACCTTATTAGGATGCATGATATGAATTCTCGTAACAATCTTTTTCCATCATTTTCCTTAGATCTAAGTTTATCCCATGGATGTCATAAGCATGGATTCTTATAATAATCTTTTTGATTTTTGTGATTAGGCTATAAAAACACATTCAACCCATTAGGATGCATGATGTTGATGCTTTCTTTTCATAAGAAGAGCGTGTCTTTCTATTATTTTCTATAGAATTAAAGTTCATACCATAGATGTGACAAACATGGATTCTCATAATAATTTCCATTCTTTTTGTGATTAGGCTGAACAATAAATTCACATCATTAGGATGCATGATATTAATGCTTTGGTATGACAAGAAAGGCATTTCTTTCCATCATTTTCCTTAGATCAAAGTTTATCCCATAGATATAGTGAACATGGATTCTTATAACAAACTCCATTCTTTTTGTGATTAAGCTTTAAGAACACATTCACCTCTTTAGGATGCATGATATTGATGCTCTAGCTTGATAGTAAAAGCTTTTCTTTCCACTATTTTCTTTTGATCTAAGTTTATCGCATAGATGTGACGACCCTGGATTCTCATAGCAATCTCTTTTTTTTTTTTTTGTGATTGGGCTATAAAACCACATTGACCTCATTAGGATACAAGATATTGATGCTTTCATTTCTTAAGAAAACCTTTTCTTTTTGTCAATTTCCTTAGATCAAAATTGATCACATAGACGTGACAAACATGGATAGTAACAATTTCTTTTCTTTTTGTGATTAGGCTGTAAAAACTCAGTCACCACCTTGGGCTATATGATATTGATGCTTTAGTTTCACAAGAAAAGCTTTTTTTTCCATCATTATCCTTAGATCAAAGTTCATGCCATAGATGTAACAAACATGGATTCTCTTAACAATCTTTTTTATTTTCATGATTCGGCTATAAAAACACATTCATTTCATTAGGATGCATGATATGGATTCTCGTAATGATCTTTTTTTGATCATTTTCCTTAGATCAAAGTTCATCCAATATATGTGATAGCAATCTTCTTTCCTTTTGTGATTGGGCTATAAAAACACATTCATCTTATTAGGATGCATGATGTTGACACTTTTTTTACACAAGAAACGTGTTTCTTTCCATTATTTTCCATAGAATCAAAGTTCATCCCATAGATGTGACAAACATGGATTCTCACAATAATTTTCATTCTTTTTGTGGTTGGGCTATAAGAACAAATTCACCTTATTGGGATGCATGATAATGATGCTTTGGTTTCCTGATAAAAGCTTTTGTTTCCATCATTGCACTTAGATCAAAATTAATGACATAGATGTCACGAACATGGAGTCTCGTAACAATCTCCTTTCTTTTTGTGATTGGGCTATAAGAACACATTCACCTCATTAGGATGCATGATATTGTCGCTTTGGTTTCACAAGAAAAGCTTATGTGTCCATCATTTTCCTTGGATCAAAATTAATCAAATAGATGTGATGAACATGGAATCTCGTAACAATATCCTTTCTTTTTGTGATTGGACTATAAAAATATATTTACATTATTAGGATGCATGATATTGATGCTTTCGTTTTAGAAGAAAACCATTTTTTCCATCATTTTCCTTAAAGTCCATGTTCATCACATCCCATAAATGTGATGAACATGAATTCTTATAAAAAACTTAATTCTTTTTGTGATTGAGTTTTAAGAACACATTCACCTCGTTAGGATGCATGATATTGATGCTTTGGTTTCGCAAGAAAAGCTTTTCTTTTCATCATTTTCCTTAGATCAGAGCTCATCCCATAGTTGTGATGAACATGGATTCTCATAACAAACTCCAATCCTTTTGTGATTAAGCTTTAAAAACACATTCGCCTTGTTAGGATGCATGATATTGATGCTTTGCTTTCACAATAAGAGCTTTTGTTTCCATCATTTTCCTTGGATCAAAGCTCATACCATAGATGTAATGAAGATGGATTCTCATAACAATCTCCTTTTTTTTTGTGATTGGGCGATAAAAATGCATTCACCTCAATAGAATGCATGATAAGGATGCTTTCTTTACATAAGAAATGCATTTTTTCCATTGTTTTCCACAGAATCATAGTTCATACCCTAGAGACGACAAACATGATTTTTTATAACATTTTGATTCTTTTTATGATTGGGCTATAAGAACAAATTTGCCTCATTAGGATGCATGATATTGAGGCTTTGGTTTCACAAGAAAAGCTTTTATTTCCATCATTTTACTTATATAAAAATTAATCACATAGATATGATGAACATCGTTTATCGTAACTTTCTCCTTTCATTTTATGATTGGGCTATAAGAATACGTTCATCTCATTAGGATGCATGATATTGATGCTTTCGTTTCACAAGAAAAGCTTTTGTTCCCATCAGTTTCATTAGATCAAAATTAATCACAAAGATGTGACGAACATGGATTCTCGTAGCAATATCCCTTTTTTTGTGATTGGGCTATAAAAACATGTTCACCTTATTAGGATCATTTTAGAAGAAAACCTTTTCTTTCTGTCATTTTCCTTAGAATCAATATTTATCCCATAAATGCGATGAACATGAATTCTCATAACAAACTTTATTCTTTTTGTGATAGAGTTTTAAGAACACATTCACATCGTTAGGATGCATGATATTGATGTTTTGGTTTCACAAGAAAGGCTTTTCTTTCCATTATTTTCCTTAGATCAAATCTTATCCCATAGTTGTGAAGAACATGGATTCTAATAACATGCTTCATTCCTTTTGTGATTGAGCTTTAAACATTCATCTTATTAGTATGCATGATATTGATGCTTTGGTTTCACAATAAGATCTTTTCTTTCTATCATTTTCCTTCAATCAAAGTAAATCCATAGATGTGACAGGCATGGATTCTATACTTTCATTTTGTAATTAGGCTATAAAAACACATCCACCTCATTAGGATCAATGATATGGATTCTCGTAACAATCTTTTTTCCATCTTTTTTACTAAAATTCATTCCATAAATGTGACAAAGATGGATTCTTATTGCAATCTTCTTTCCTTTTGTGATTGGGCTATAAAAATGCATTCACCTTATTAGGATGTATGATATTGATGCTTTCATTTTAGAAGAAAACCTTTTCTTTCCATTATTTTCCTTACAATCAATGTTCATCCCATAAATGCGACGAACATGAATTCTGATAACAAACACCATTCTTTTTGTGATTGAGTTATAAAAACACATTCACACCATTAGGATGCATGATATTGATGCTTTGGTTTCACAAGAAAGGCTTTTCTTTCCATCATTTTCCTTAGATCAAAGCTCATCCCATAGTTATGACGAACATGGATTCTCAGAATATGCTTTATTCCTTTCATGATTGAGCTTTAAACATTCACATCATTAGTATGCATGATATTGATGCTTTAGGTTCGGAATAAGAAATTTTTTTCCATTATTTTCCTTCGATCAAAGTAAATCCATAGATGTGATGGGCATGGATTCTATACTTTCTTTTTGTAATTAGGCCATAAAAACACACCCACCTCATTAGGATGCATGATATGGATTTCGTAACAATCTTCTTTCCATCATTTTCCTTTGACCAAAATTCATCCCATAGATGTGATGAAGATGGGTTCTCATTACAATCTCCTCTTTTTTTGTGATTAGGCTATAAAAATGTATTCACCTTATTAGGAAGCATGATATTGATGCTTTCGTTTTAAAAGAAAACTTTTTCTTTCCATCATTTTCCCTAGAATCAATGTTCATCCCATAAATGCAGTGAACATGAATTCTCAGAACAAACTCCATTCTTTTTGTGATTGAGTTTTAAGACCACATTCACATCATTAGGATGCATGATATTGATGCTTTAGTTTCATAACAAAGGCTTTTTTTTCCATCATTTTCCTTAGATCAAAGCTCATCCCATAGTTCTGACAAACAAGGATTCTTATAACATGCTCCATTCATTTTGTGATTAAGCTTTAAACATTCACCTCATTAGTATGCATGATATTGATGCTTTAGTTTCATAATAAGATCTTTTCTTTCCATCATTTTCCTTTGATCAAAGTAAATCTATAGATGTGACATGCATGGATTCTATACTTTCTCTTATAATTAGGCTATAAAACACATCCACCTCATTAGGATGCATGATATGGATTCTCGTACCTATCTTCTTTTCGTCATTTTTCTTTAACCAAAATTCATCTCATAGATGTGATGAAGATGGATTCTCATTACAATCTCCTTTCTTTTAGTGATTGGGCTATAAAAATGCATTCACCTTATTACAATGCATAACATTGATGCTTTCTTTACATAAGAAATGCATTTCTTTCCAATATTTTCCATAGAATTAAAGTTCATCCCATGATATAACAAACATGGTTGCTCACAACAATTTCCATTCTTTTTGTGATTGGGCTTTAAGAACAAATTCGCCTTACTAGGATACATGATACTGATGCTTTGGTTTCACAAGAAAAGCCTTTGTTTCCTTAATTTTACTTAGATAAAATTAATCACATAGATGTGATGAACATGGATTCTCATATCAATCTCCTTTTTTCTTATGATTGTGCTATTATAACACATTAACCTCATTAGGATACATGATATTGATGCTTTGGTTTCAAAAGAAAAGCTTTCATTTCCATTATTTTCCTTAGATCAAATTTAATCACATTGATACGATGAACATGGATTCTATTAACAATCTCCTTTCATTTTATGATTGGGCTATAAAAACACGTTCACCTCATTAAGATGCATGATATTGATGCTTTCGTTTCATAAGAAAAGCTTTTGTTGCATCATTTTCCTTAGAATCAATATTCATCCCATAAAAGTGACAAATATGAATTCTCATAACAAACTCCATTCTTTTTGTGGTTGAGCTTTAAAAATGCATTCACCTCACTAGGATGCATGATATTGATGCATTGGTTTCACAAGAAAAGCTTTTGTTTCCATTACTTTAGGTAGATTAAAATTAATCATGTAGACTTGACGAACATGGGTTCTCGTAACAAATCCCTTTTTTTTAGTGATTGGGCTATAAGATCGCATTCACCTCATTAGGATGCATGATATTAATGCTTTTGGTTTCATAAGAAAAGCTTTTGTTTCCATCATTTTCCTTAGACAAGAATTAATCACATAGATGTGAGGAACATGGATTCTCGTAACAATATCCTTTCTTTTTATGATTGGACTATAAGAAAACATTCACCTCATTAGGATGCATGATATTGATGCTTTTATTTCAGAAGAAAACCTTTTCTTTCCATCATTGTCCTTACATCAAAGTTCAACCAATAGATGTGACGAATACGGATTTTCACAACAATCTCTTTTTTTTTATGGTCGGGCTATACAAACACATTTGCCTCATTAGGATGCAGGATATTGAAGCTTTGGTTTCGCAATTAATGCTTTACTTTCCATTATTTTCTTTAGATCAAAGCTCATCCCATAGATGTGACGAACATGGATTCTTATAACAATCTCCTTTCTTTTTGTGATTGGGCTATGAAAACACATTCACCTCATTAGGATGCATAATATTGATACTTTCGTTTCACAAGAAACGAGTTTCTTTCCATTATTTTCCAAAGATTCAAAGTTCATCCCATGATGTGACAAACATTGATTCTTATAATAATTTCCATTCTTTTTGCGATTGGGCTATAGGTACAAATTCACCTCATTAGGATGCATGAGTTTGATGCTTTGGTTTCACAAGAAAAACTTTTGTTTTCTTCATTTTACTTAGACTTAAATTCATCACATGGATGTGATGAACATGGATTCTCAAAACAATTTCCATTCTTTTCGTGGTTGGGCTATAAGAACACATTAACATCATTAGGATGCCTATTTTGATGCTTTTGTTTCATAAGAAAATCTTCTGTTTCCATTAGTTTCCCTAGATCAAAATTAATCACATAGATATGATGAGCCTGGATTCCCATAAGAATCTCATTTCTTTTTTAGATTGCACTATAAGAACACATCCACCTCTTCAGAATGCATGATATTGATGCTTTGGTTTCACAACAAAAGCTTTCTTTCCATTATTTTACTTAGATGAAAATTAACCACATAGATGTGACGAACATGGATTCTCATGACAATTTCTATTCCTTTTGTGATTGGGCTATAAAAACATGTTCACCTTATTAGAATGCTTAATATTATTTCTTTTCCTTCACGAGAAAAGCATTTATGTCCATTATTTTCCCTTAGAATCAAAGTTTATCCCATAGATGTGACAAACACGGTTTCCCATAACAATATCCATTCCTTTTGTGATTAGGCTATAACAATAAATTCAAGTCATCAGGGTGCATGATCTTGATGCTTTGGTTTCACAAGAAAAGCTTTTGTTTCCATCATTTTACATTGATCAAAATTAATTACACAAATGTGATGAACATGGATTCTCATAACAATCTCCTTTTTTTTTGTGATTGGGCTATAAAAATGCATTCACATTATTACAATGCATGATATTAATGCTTTTTTTACATAAGAAATGCGTTTCTTTCCAATATTTTCCATAGAATTAAAGTTCATCCCATGATATAACAAACATGGTTGCTCACAACAATTTCCATTCTTTTTGTGATTGGGCTTTAAGAATAAATTGGCCTTACTAGGATACATGATACTGATGCTTTGGTTTCACAAGAAAAGCCTTTGTTTCCTTAATTTTACTTAGATCAAAATTAATCACATAGATATGATGAACACGGATTCTCATATCAATCTCCTTTTTTCTTATGATTGTGCTATTAGAACACATTAGCCTCATTAGGATGCATGATATTGATGCTTTGGTTTCAAACGAAAAGCTTTCATTTCCATTACTTTCCTTAGATCAAAATTAATCACATGGATACGATGAACATGGATTCTAGTAAAAATCTCCTTTCATTTTGTGATTGGGCTATAAGAACACGTTCACCTCATTAAGATGCATGATATTGATGCTTTTGTTTCACAAGAAAAGCTTTTGTTGCATTATTTTCCTTAGAATCAATATTCATCTCATAAAAGTGACAAATATGAATTCTCATAACAAGCTCCATTCTTTTTGTGGTTGAGCTTTAAAAACGCATTCACCTCACTAGGATGCATGATATTGATGCGTTGGTTTCACAAGAAAAGCTTTTGTTTCCATTACTTTACATAGATTAAAATTAATCATGTAGACTTGACAAACATAGGTTCTCGTAACAATCCCCTTTCTTTTAGTGATTGGGCTATAAGATCACATTCACCTCATTAGGATCCATGATATTAAAGCTTTTGGTTTCATAAGAAAAGCTTTTGTTTCCATCATTTTCCTTAGACAAGAATTAATCACATAGATGTGAGGAACATGGATTCTTGTAACAATATCCTTTCTTTTTATGATTGGACTATTAAAAAACATTCACCTCATAGGATGCATGATATTGATGCTTTTATTTCAGAAGAAAACCTTTTCTTTCCATCATTGTCCTTAGATCAAAGTTCAACCAATAGATGCGACGAACACGGATTCTCACAACAATCTTTTTTTTTTTATGGTCGGGCTATACAAACACATTTGCCTCATTAGGATGTAGGATATTGATGCTTTGGTTTCGCGATTAATGCTTTACTTTCCATTATTTTCTTTAGATCAAAGCTCATCCTATAGATGTGACGAACATGAATTCTTATAACAATCTCCTTTCTTTTTGTGATTGGGCTATGAAAACGCATTCACCTCATTAGGATGCATAATATTGATGCTTTCGTTTCATAAGAAACGAGTTTCTTTCCATTATTTTCCAAAGATTCAAAGTTCATCCCATGATGTGACAAACATTGATTCTTATAACAATTTCCATTCTTTTTGCGATTGGGCTATAGGTACAAATTCACCTCATTAGGATACATGATTTTGATACTTTGGTTTCACAAGAAAAGCTTTTGTTTCCTTCATTTTACTTAGACTTAAATTCATCACATAGATGTGACGAACATGGATTCTCAAAACAATTTCCATTCTTTTTATGGTTGGGCTATAAGAACACATTCACATCATTAGGATGCCTATTTTGATGCTTTTGTTTCATAAGAAAATCTCCTGTTTCCATTAGTTTCCTTAGATCAAAATTAATCACATAGATGTGATGAACATGGATTCCCATAAGAATCTCATTTCTTTTTTAGATTGCGTTATAAGAACACATCCACCTCTTTAGAATGCATGATATTGATGCTTTGGTTTCACAACAAAAGCTTTCTTCCCATCATTTCACTTAGATGAAAATTAATCACATAGATGTGACGAACATGGATTCTCATGACAATTTCCATTCCTTTTGTGATTGGGCTATAAAAACATAATCACCTTATTATAATGCTTGATATTATTTATTTTTTTCATAAGAAAAGCATTTATGTCCATTATTTTCCCTTAGAATCAAAGTTCATCCCATAGATGTGACAAACATGGTTTCCCATAACAATTTCCATTCCTTTTGTGATTGGGCTATAACAATAAATTCACGTCATTAGGGTGCGTCATGTTGATGCTTTGGTTTCACAAGAAAAGCTTTTGTTTCCATCATTTTACATTGATCAAAATTAATCACACAAATGTGATGAACATGGATTCTCATAACAATCTCTTTTCTTTTTTTTTTGTGATTGGGCTATAAGAACACATACATCTTGTTAGAATGCATGATATTGATGCCTTAGTTTCACAAGAAAAGCTTTTGTTTTCATCATTTTCCTTAGATCAAAATTTATCATATAGATGTGATGAATATATATTATTGTAATGATCCTCTTTCTTTTTGGGATTGGGCTATAAAAACACATTCACCTCATTAGGATGCATGATATTAATACTTTTGTTTTAGAAGAAAACCTTTTCCTTGCATCATTTTCCTTAGAATCAGTGTTCATCCCATAAATGTGATGAACATGGATCTTCATAATAATTTTTGCTTTTTTTTTCTGATTGGGCTATAATAAAAAATTCACCTCATTAGGATGCATGACATTCATGCTTTCGTTTAGCATGAGAAGCTTTTGTTTTCAATATTTTCCTCAAATAAAAATTTATCACATAGATGTAATGAACATGGATTCTCGTAAAAATCTCACTTTTTTTGTGATAGGGCTATAAAACATATTTTTCTCGTTATGATGCATGATGTTAATGCTTTTGTTTCACAAGAAATGCTTTTCTCTCCATCATTTTCCTTAGAATCAATGTTCTCCCATAAATATGATGAACATGGATTATCATAACAAACTCTGTTCTTTTTATGAGTGAGCTTTAAGAACACATTCACCTCATTAGGATGCGTGGTATCTATGCTTTGGTTGCAAAAGAAAAGTTTTTTTCTCCACTAATTTCCTTAGATCAAAGTGCATCCCATAGATATCAGGTACATGGATTCCCATAACAAACCCCTTTTTTTTGTGATTGGGCTATAAAAATACATTAACCTTATTAGGATTCATGACATTGATGCTTTGGTTTCATAAGAATGC
>JBBYHO010097069.1:33793-44128 GCA_038382025.1 Adansonia gregorii | reverse complement strand
GTTTAACTTTGTGAAGTATGTTTTAAGTTTTTACATTTAATCCAATAAAATCCGAAAAGTACAATTGGTTGGTGTTGGTGTTGAGAGAGAAAGAGACCTCTTCTTTTTGCGGAAATTCCAGCTGATGCAGTTTCAGCATCATCTCTTGCTGCACTGGAAGCAACTGGTTTCCTGGTTGGCACATCAGGAAGATCCAAGTTTTGTTGTTCAGATTCTGCTGACGTAGGCACTTCTGGCATATCTTGAACGGCCATCTGAAAAAAAAAATTAATTACAGTTGCCTTTCAGACAGAGACAGCTGAGTGACAGCACCACCATCTGTACTAAATAAAGCTAAATCCAGAATAACACATTATAAAAGACCTCTAAATACTTGCACACCACCAAAAAGTTTTCTTTTTCTTCATCAGAATCAAATCAAAAGGAGGAATAAGCCAAGCTAAATATAACCAAAAAGATCCACTCTCATAGTTCAAAAATAATCTCATACTTGTATTATCTACAGGCAAAATACTCAAAACAATTATAATGTGGAATCATATAGACATATAACTCAAATGGGCTCATGGTAAAGTGAACAATTTATCCAAAGAAAAAGCCATCGTACGATTTGTTAATTAGCAAGCAAAAAATGTAAATAAAGAAGATACAAACATATCACAGTTGTCCCTAGCCCCTAAAGACACCATTGCCAATGAAGGTATGGAGTTTGGAAGTCCAGGGGCTGGATAGATGAAAGAAGGAATTTATGCAAAACATTGTGAAGACTATGAGCCAAAATGAAGAAAATAAAACAAATGATACAAAGACATCTCTATTTTGTAGCTTTATATATGTGCTGGTTTAATACTATCCAGTTATGAAGGTGAAACAGTACCTAAAACTGCAAAAGATAACTTATAAAGTAGCCAGAGAAGAAAAAAGGGGAAACCAAACCCTACCATGTTATTGGCGTAATATGATATTATTCACATCATGTATCAATTTAGAAAAAATAGGCTTTCTACATATTGCATCGTCCAAAAAACGATTTTTATCAGCTGTAACAAAAAGAGAAACTTCATAGAAGTCGAAATATGAAGAAAAATATATACCTTGATACTTTATTCTATGGATAAGAGATCTAATTGATAGAGGAAGCGTTGTAAAGATCAATTAGCGAAGTTTTGGGCCAATACAATAAATAAGAACTGCTTATTTATGTGATGATATGAGATAAAAATTAGGAATCAACTTATGCAATAGAGCCGATCCCCTAAGTTATTAAGCAACAGTGTAGCACCAGATCCCAAAGACAGTAAGTCTTTTTTTATCAGGAAGAAGCCTTTTTCAAGGATTCTATATAAATTTCTATATGATATGAAACCGAGATAGTCACCTTTCAAAAAAATCTAATGGACGATAGTCCCAAAATGACTATGCTTTATTTTTCTAAAGGTGGGAGAAAAGATAAAACTAATTATTAATTTAATCAAAATTAAAGTTTGAAACTCATGTAATTAACCTCTTTTGGTTAACCCGATATAGATCGATAGATCTACAAGAAACCTCATTCAATTTGATATATTGTAAGGTAAAAAAATGGGACACCAAAAGAATTGATTGCTGAGCCATATGATCATTTGTATCTATATGCATAAGGATCCCAATTTATGGATCTCTCGGTCCGAGAAATCAAAATAAAGGATCGAACCATTTTTTCTGACTCTTTTCAAAGTCGATAAATGTCGGTTGATCGTATATTTCATTATAGTTCCATGATTCAGAGTATCATTTCCTATTTGATCCCTTTAAATTCCATATTCGAAGTTGCGATCGGATCGATTCATTAAAAAGATTCGATTCAATACATTTCTTATGCACTCATAGGTGCTATATTGGATTTGAATCAGATTTTGGATCAATCTATCTTCATTGAACGCGGACACAAGTGGTGCATTGCTGTCGTACACTCATGCTGTAAGGTGTTGGGTTAAGTCCCGCAACGAGTGCAACCCTTGTGTTTAGTTGCCAATGGAACCCTAAGCACACTGCTAATGATAAGTCGGAAGAAGGTGAGGATAACGTCAAGTCATCATGGCCCTATGCCTCAGGCGACAGACGTGTTACAATGGACGAGATAAAGGGTCGCGATCCCACAAGGGTAGGCTAACTCCAAAAACCCATCCCCAATTCGGATTGCAGGCTACAACTCTCTAGTTAGCCATACGACGGTGAATTCGTTCCTGAGCCTTGTACACACTATCCGTCACACTATGGAAACTAGCCATGCCCGAAGTCGTTGCCTTAACTACAAGGAAGGGGATGCCGAAGGCAGGGCTAGTGACTAAAGTGAAGTCATAACAAGGTAGCCTTACCAGAAGGTGCAGTTGGATCACCTCTTTTTCAGGGCCAGCTAATGCTTGTTGGGTATTTTAGTTTGACACTACTTCACACCCAAAAAAAAGGGAGCTACGTCTAAGTTAAACTTGGAGATGGAAGCCTTCTTTCATTTCTTGACGATAAAGTAAGAACCAGCCAATGAGCTTATTATCCTAGGTCGAAACAAGTTGAAAGAACAAAATTGTTTCGAAAAGTCTCAAAAGAAACAAACAAAATGGATCACTCAAAGCATTTTATTTTTAAAGGGAATAATAAAATGATTCACAAATCATCCCTTCAAATTCAATTTATGGAGTGGAAAAATTATTCATTAACAAAAAAACTAAAAGAAACACAATTAAAAATCAAATAGAAAAAATTATAAAAAAAAAAAAACAAGGAAAACATATTTCTAACTCAAGAAATAAATATTAATTCCAACAAAATAAGCTATCAGGATAAAATATTAGAATCATAAAAAAAATGGCAAATACTAAAAGGAAGAAATATTCGATTAATCCGTAAATTCTATTTTTTATTAAATTTTTCATTGAAAAGATATACGTAGGTATTCTTCTACATATCATTAATATTCCAAGAACCAATACACAACCTTTTCTTCAATCAACAAAAAAAGGGATTGAGAAATTCATTTACAATAATGTAGCAAATCAAAAAAGAATTAATAAAACAATTAATAATACAATTCATTTTATTTCAACTACAAAAAAAAACTCACTTTTTAATATTAGTATTAGGAATAAAAAAGCAAAAGCTTTTTGTGACTTATCCTCCATCTCACAAGCTTATGTATTTTACAAATTATCATAAACCCAAGTTATTAGTTTTCTTAAAAATGAAATAAAAGATTATTATGAAGAACAAGGAGTATCTCATTCCAAATTAAGATATCATTATGGGTTAAGATAGTAAATCTTTTGGCATTCTGGAATGATTGAATGGAAAAACTAGTTAAGGAGTTGTTATAAATATGATTTATTTAGATTAGATGGCTCAGATTAGTACTAGGACAATGGCGAAATAGAGTCAATCAACAGTATCTAGCACAAAATAAAATTTAACAAAATGGGATTCAAATGAAAAAGAAAGACTCCAGTTAAATTACTAATTTTTTTTTTTACTATTTTGGTGAAACCATCAATATTCGGAAGCTCACTAAGCTCCGACTAATCTGGTTCGAGCTGACTAGGGTACCATAATGGGAGTAGAGCTCTCTCAATGAAGATGTTCCCATACACAAGACTGTTTTCCCAGTAAGGGAAAAGAATCCACTCCAACCAACCACCCGTTGGTACTATTTTTTACTATTTAAATATTCAAATTGAATAGAATATCAATTTTAATAATTTAAATGGTAAGGTAATTTAGAATTTAATAGTAATAGAATCTTTTTAATTTCTAATTAGAATTTCTAATCCTAAAATAATAAATAAACAGAGAGATCTTGTTCTTAGGTGAAATGCTGCGTGATTTTTAACCAATTCTACACTTCAATATAATTACTAGGAGTAAGCACTATAGGCTATCTCCAATATTTAGCGGCTTGGTCGAATCAAGTCTCTGCTATTTCAGAATCCCCTTGTCGAATGGCCTATTCTCCTCGATCGGAATAGGCGGTTCAATTCCTTCCATTAGAACCGTACTTGAGAGTTTCCTACCTCATATGGCTCGACAGTCAATTCTTTTGGTGTCCCATTTTTTTACCCTACCATATATCAAATAGATTTCGTGGAAATTGTTCATTTGGAAATTTCCTAAAAAGCTAATCATAGGTTCTTCCTTCCATCAAAACAATAGGGCCGTTATGCGCATTACTAAACTTGTTGAAGAGATGAAATATAACCAAGGTATATCTTTTTAATTAGAGGTTGAATTGATCATCAAAAAAAGAATTAGGCCAAAAATTAGGATATATTCTGTGAAAATAAAACTTCCACCGAAGAGATGTAAATGAAAAGCTTGTCATAAAAAATTCTCGTAGAATCGAGAATGAAGTCTCATTTTGTACATGCCAAATCATGAATTAGTATTTGCATCTAATCGCCAAAAAATTCCTAATTGTTTCGAACTTTCTATTTTTGGAATGGAATATTTATAGAATCCCCATGAATAGGATCAAACCTTATTCCATGGTGTTCAGATGAGATTCCTCTTTCTTATTCTTAAGCAAGTCCCTGAAAGGGCTTAGTTGATCCATGATTTATGTTTCATCTTTCGTTTCTTTTTTGTTTGTTTCAAGAAATATATCAATCAATTCCGATCCTTTCGTTTTCTATTGATTCTTTTCCAATCGAAATATATGGATAAATGAATCTATGTGCCTATATCGGTCCTATTCATGGATTAACGAAAATGTGCAAAAGCTTTATTTGCCTCAACCCTTCTATGAGTATCTTCCTTTTCGCATATGGCATCGCCACTCTTTTTGGTAGCATCCACTAATTCGGAACTTAATTTGAAAGCCATATTTCGACCCAGACGTTTTTGGGATACCCCTAATAACCAACGAATGGCAAGTGCTTTTCCTTGTGTGGATCCTATTTTAATGGGAACTATCTGGTAAGTGCTATATGAGCAAGAAGGAAAGTTCCTCGGTTAAACTGATAGTTGAAGAGGACTACAATTTCATGGTGGAGAACACTCAAAGAGCAACAAACTAGGTTGGAACAATCTAATATTCGAACTTGGAGATTAATTTACACCAAATTGCAAAAGCAATTGTTCCCAACTAATTATGAGATCAGTTATGATAGCCCTTTCATGACTTCAAAAAGAGTATTAAGCATGGAGAAATGCACTCACTATCTATTGGACTTAGACATGCTATCAGGAATGAGATGAGATTAATCACCTTACACATTTGAAAGATGTTTATCAATACTGCCTAAGAGCAAAGTGGAAAAAAAACATTCATTGTCTATTGGGCTTGACATGCTATCAAAAATGAGAAGTTATTCACCTTTCATATTTGAAAGATTCTTATCAATATTGCCTAAGAGCAAAAAAAATTGTGGCCCACTATGGTGCCATAAAATCATTGGTATCTACAAGGAAAAGTCTCATTTTGATAGGAGTGATCCAATGGCTAGTTTACATGTAAAATTGAATTAATCAAATTATATAATGAAAATAAAGGAATAGACCAAACAAAGGGAAGGAAGCCAAAAAGATCGAAAAAGATTATTTTGGGTAATTCAGTTGTATTGAGAAATCACTGAAAATTCCAACCACTAAACTCAAAGAGCTAACACCATTCCACAACTTGAAAGCTGTTGAGAAGTGTTGAAACTTTCAGCCGCGTTTAAAGTTAATAAGACCAATCCCATATAATTAATAGCTTCATCCATTTATAATTTGTCATCCCTTTGTAATCAGTTTTGTGCCCTGGTTCCCTTGTCTTCTAATGGGTGCCCTGTGTTAAGGGATGGGAAGGAAAAGTTTGTAAATACGAAAGGGAGACTGGAAAGAGTTCAGTAGAAAAAGAAAAGGAAAGTAAGTTTTCTAAGGTTTATAAGCTGTTTCTCTAAGGCCTAGGGTTTGATCGTGTACCCACAATCAAGATAGTGAGAAACACACAAAATCAGAGATGCGTGGCTTGAGATTGTAAGTGGGGTTTTGAGGTGAGCTTGACAATAGTAATCTTAGTTATTTGATAGTGAATTTCTTCCTTGTGCTTGAGGATGTAGGGAATTGGTTCCTAAACCACACATAACAGTTTCTCTCCTCTTTATTGTTTCCTCTCTTTGGTTATTGCTCTTTGTTGATCAATCTAATTTGGTTAACTTATCACCGCACCTAAGCAGTTTGGATTGGTTATTGCCCAAGATTTCTATGTTTCTCCACTATCTTGGTGTTTGGTACACAACCGAAGCTCCAACCCAAGACAACTACAAAACTCAATAACTTCCCTTTTCCTTTTTCTCTCTTCCTCTACCAGACTCCCTCCACATTCGCTCTTTACACATTTACAAATTTTTCCTTCCCTTTCCAAAATACCATAAAGGTAACCAGCAAGAACAAAGGAACAAGGGCATAATCAAAGGGATTGCTAGGCGGGCAACAAATTATAATGGCAGAAGCCATTAATCATGTGGGGCCAGCTTAATTAACTTTCACGCCACTGAAGTTTTCAGCCATTTCTCAACAGCTCTCAAGACATGGTGTGGGCTATTTGAATTCATTAGCTAGAATTTTCAGCCATTTCTCAACAACTTCCTTCCTGTTTTACCCTCATGAAGATAAAGTCTGCTATAATATTTGTCAACGTATGCTTGTCATAGTTATTGGGTCGGCTATAAATTACTAAGTCCTAAAAGGGTCAATAAGGATCTTACATAGCATCCCATAAAAGGTGATTTTTAAAGTAAATTAAATTAACAAGCCTAGCTATATTCTCAAACCCCACAAATCTGAAAAGATAACTATAAGGAATTAGTTTTATTCTTGTATTCTTGGGAAGATTTGTAGAGGGTGAAAAAGATGCTTTTATCGAGTGAAAATAAAAAGTTGCTTTGTGATTTTCAGAACACAGTAACTGAAAACTTGTAAGCCAGGTTCAATCAATAAAGGGTATAAAACATTCTATTGGTAATTTCCAGAGCAGCTTTACATAGTCTCAAAACTTTTGGATGCCACCATCACATAAAGCAGAAATGTCAGGCCAACTAAAGGTTTATAACTAGAGGTTTAGTCTAAAAGGTAATGCTGCAGTGAGATTTCTCAACCTTGGAGTTGATGTTATAGTAAATATTGCATGTTCACATACAAAAATACATGTGTCTGTATGCGTAGCGTTCATGCTACAGTAGAAGTAATGTCGCACAATTTCACTCTCTTTTTCAACAACATTAGGCTCTGTTTTGGGTGTTTTTACGCCTTTTTGGTTTATTTTCTTTATAAGTGGTTTAGCATGGTTGAAGACTTATTTCAAGTGTTACTATATTTACTTTAAGGTTTTTTGTTATTTAAGATACAAGTATTACTTTAATGAGTAGTTCCACTTATGAACTACAAATCAAAACAGGTTGTTTTATTTATTTCCTAGCACTAGAAAACAGAATACCAACCTTTTCGTGTATTTTACCTGTATTCCTCCATCCCTTATTTCTCTTACTCTCAAAATCAAACAAATTCTAGTTTGGTTTCCTTCCAACATCAGAGACAGTAAAAGCATTGGAGAGGAAAATGAAAAGATGGCTTAGGTAACTGTTGCATGTCATAAAATTTTCAATGGTAAAGTTTTCATTAAAAAGATTATGGTAATTCTAACTGCTATACCTATGGGATTTTAGTATTACAAAACCTAGGGCCATTTTTTTGCACATGTGAGATTAATACTACAATAAATTTGTTTAGTTCATTAAAGAAATTAAGATATTCTGTAAGCACCACCTAAACAAACAACTGATAGATCATTATTTATTTAAATGCAATTGTATTTTACCAGTTATAACTAAAACAAATACCTGAGTTTCCAGGCTCTCCAATTCAACCAAAATCTCCTCTTCATCTTCTGCTGATAATTTCTCCCCCAAGATTGTATTGATTTCCTTCAAAATCACAAATATGCATCCCAATTTCAGGGGAAAAAAAATGAAAGGAGAAGAAGCTGAATACCCTTGTAAAGAGGAAACGCTCAAGTTATGATTTAACAGACAGAACTGCTAAACCTTTGACAGATTAAGAGAAAACCAAGTTAATAAAACCATCATGAAAAATATAAATGATTATTAAAAAGAAGAAAAGGATAGTGCATGGCTTATTCCCCATTTATAGCATGATTGTCTAAAACCAGAAGCGTATCATGTTTACAGGTTTTCAGATCATCTATGCAATTCAAAGATATTTAGAAGGGCATTATTTGATACAATATAAGAAAAACATATCTAAGAGAAAAAAAAATGACACAAAAAGATTCCTGAAGATGATGCATAAACATAATAGACTGACGACCTGGTAAAGCAAGCCTACAATCTAGAATAATTTCAGTTTTAAAGACTTCAAAAATAGATTGACAAGCACTAATTTGTAAGCAAGTATCTGATGGCATGATAAACAGCATATTTAACTAGCAGACAAAAAGGAGAGTTAGAGAGAGAACAAAAAGAAGCGATCTACCTCAAGGACCATATTTCATTTTAAATAGAGAAATCAAGAACAATGAGCAAAGCAAGATGACTTAAAAGGAATCAAGATGATTAAGAATTGAAATGAAGCTCACATCTTGATAAGCCTTTGCCTCTTCAGTATCATCCATTAACTTCTGGATATCATCTAGGTTGATCTCACTCTGTATCGCCTTAATTGCATTGTTGCCTGCTTTCAAACTATCAAAAACAGCTTTTTGCTTGCTTGCAAGTTCAATATCTGCCAACTGAAAGAAAATTTAGTGTTTTAATCTATGTCCAGAATTTTTAGTAGTAACATTAAAAACCAAAAGGTACCAAACGGAGCTCATGTGCAAGCTAGCTCTACAATAAAGACATTGTCAAAAATTGAATGAAAAATTGATCAAAATCTTAGGCTATTTCTTAATTTTTTTAAAAAAATAACATTAAACAATGGGAAAATTTAAGAGTTCAAATAAGAAGCTACATTTTCAGAAAACAAATTAAAACAAATTAAATCAAATAATAATAATATGATAATTCAGCTTTATTTACTTGTTGCTCGACATTGATAAGCCACGTGTCAACTTGCTTCAATAATTCTTCTTGAGTTTTATTCTTCTTCAAAGCTAACGAAGCGCTATCCTTTCTCTTTTCACGAATCAAGTCTCTAGCAGCTTGCTTTTCTGCTTCAATGACAGCCTCAAGCTAACATAAAGAGGAAGAAATATAAACAAAAATGAAGCAAAAAGTAAATTTACAGAGGTTTGGGAAAAAAAAAAGAAAATCAAAAGAATTGAATCTCTTTATAAGTAAAAATTAAAGAAAAGAGAAGAAGAAAGAGAGAGAGAGAGAGAGAGAGAGAGAGAGAGAGAGAGAGAGAGAAACCTGTTGTTGGCATTGAGAAAGCTTTCGCCTCTTGAGTCTTGAGGGAGAGAATTGCTCGATCTGCTTCGGTGATCTTGAGCTCCTTGACCAATAAATTCCCCATCTATTACTCATTAATTGCCTGATTCACGTCAAAAACAGAACCTTAACCCTCGTATATTCACGTGTTTCATCTTCTTTGTTGCTCAGATATATTCGGAAGATGACCCAAATCTCTCCACAAGTCAGCCTTAGCAGCGTAGGTGCGACCACGACTCTCGGCGGTGGCGGTTTTCTCGGTTTTTTTTTTTTTCTTTTCCCAATTGCCTAACCTCTGTGTTATTTTTCCTGATTTCCCATCTTTGTTTTCCCTTTCTTTCTCCTCTTTACTATGTTTTTCCCTCCCTTTTCTAACCTTCTGCAGAAACCACAAATGTTGAAAATTAACTAAAGTTTGGCCCTGCTCATCCTTTTTCTCTGTTTTTAATGTATAGATTATTATGGTATAAAAAGATTAATCCCACTGAAAATGTTATAAAAATATTGAAGTTTTTAAAAAAAGTATTAATTAAATCAAGAGGGATAAATTGATTTTTTTTAATTTTTCATAAATTAAAATTTTGATAAAATTGAAAAAATTTTAAACAATTATTTTTATTGTACAAGTAAATGAATAATAAGAAGATTACTAAAGAGCAAGGGAAAAAAAAAGCACACTCAAGTATTTAAAAAGAGTTGACTTCAATTGTCTACGTCATCTATCTCAACCTCACTTGTTTCAGATTTTTTTAATTTACTAATTTAAATTGTTCACCTTTTAAGGACAAGTTGTAACAGTTACACTTTTTATCTTTCTAAAATAAGATATCAACATGTATCCTTTATCTTTTGTAGCTAAGATTGAACTATTCTTTACTTTTTAATGACTAGGTAGGAATCTCTCTTTTTTACAAGAACATAGTTATAAACAAATAACACA
>JBBYHO010097069.1:7367-28788 GCA_038382025.1 Adansonia gregorii | reverse complement strand
AAAACTTTGATAAAATTGAGAAATCTAAACATGATCTTTAGAGTGCAAGTTAATGAATAATAAAAAAACAAATAATGAGCTAGGGAAAGAGAAACAAACTTAAGTATTTAGAGAGGTTCGACCTCAATTACCTCCATCCTCTAGCTCGACCTTATTTGTCTTGGATTTCCTCAAATCACTAACTTGAATTGCCTACTTTTCAAGAACAAGATATAACATTTACACTTTTTATTTTTCTAAGATAAGATAGCAAGCCTACCCTCTATTTCTTATGGCTAAGATAGAACATTTTTCTACTTTCAATGGCTAAGTAAGATCCTTCTTCTTTTTACAAGGGCTTAAGTGTAAACAAATAAAACCGCTAATGGCTAGATGTTTACAAGAATTTTGGCTTAAAAAAATGTGTATCTAAAGATACAAATTAAAGAATACAAATAGAGGAAGAATTAATCCTATTTAATTGTGAACTACTTTAGAAAATGATAGAATTAATGAAAAAATTGATTCTAAGCTCTTTCCCATTGGTTCATCATCTTGTTAGAGGTTTAGAAAGATTAATTTATAGCCTTGATCATGAATATGGCCATTGAAAATACTTCGTGAAGGAATATAGCCATTGGAGACTTTATTTGAGTGATTCCTGTTTATTCCAGCCATAATGTATTGATACATTTGGGTTTGTATCGATATATTGCCTATATCCATACAAAAATAACTATTGGAAAAGCCATGTATCAATACAATTTCATGTGTATCAATACAATTAAAAATGTATCGATACATTCTAAGCTTGTATCGATAAATTCAAGGGTTTCATGAAAGTTTAACTATAGCCAAGCATTATATCTATACATGCACTTGGTGTATCGATACATTTACATGAAAATCAACTTTTACATGAAAATCAACTTTGAGGAGTTTTACATGACTAAAAAAATTATAAAACGTATCTTAAAAATAATTTACACTAAGGTATGCATTTAGAACATATTTTTGAGTAAGTTAAAGGGAAAAAACCATTTTAGTATTTTTCAAAGTGTTTTCAAAATAATTCATGAAAAAAAATACTAACTTGAAAATATTTAAACACTAGCCAATTAAGCTTAAGTTTTAGTTATATCAAAATCAAGATTAATTAAAAGCTAATGTAGCTAAAACAAAGATTCAATATTTAATATATTAATTAATTATATTTCATTGTAGTGTTATATTTTCATTAATTATTTAATCAATTGTATATCAATTTATTGTTATTGTAAAACTTTTAGAAAAAAAACTGAAAAAATAAATTAAAAGATAAGAAAAATAAAAAATTATAAATGTTAATGAAACAATTTTTGTTATTCACATTAAACATTTTAAAAGTATCAAAGTGATTTAAAAATTTTATCCTGTGTTTACATGCATCATCATAAAATACTTTATCATCATTAAAAATAATTTTTAATATCTCAAAAAACTATAGGTATAAAAGAAATTTTGATTACATTTGTCAAGCCACTTTATAAAATCATATATATATATATCATATCTTTTATAATAAATGCTAAGTTTTTTACATAAACTCTAGACTTATATTTACTAATTTTATCATATAAAATATAATAAATTCTTTGTTGATTAACATGTATACAGATAAAAATGGTTAGTCCGGTATTGGTGGTTGTATCATTTTAACTTTAGTGATGGTCTATACCAATATCAGTGTGTTTTGATGTACCATTTTGAGTTTGTCGGATTTTGAACATTTTTAATTTATATATATATATAATATTTTCAAATATGAAATAAATAAAATTAAATAAATTTCATATATTAAGTACTTATCAATTATATATAATATTCTAAAATAAACTCCATAAAAAATAAGAAGATCAAAATGAGTCTAAGTAGCAAGGTTAAAACTTTTTTATGACTATCAAATTTAAAAGTAATTATATCTAATATTCATCAAATTTAAAAGTGATTTTTTCTAATATTCATCAAATTTATGAGTAATTATATTTAATGTATCAAATTTATGATCCATATCAATTTATTTTTTTCCAAGCTTATATTATGTTATGATCGGTACAACTGAAATATGCTAATACCTATTGATACATCTAATACCAAATCTGCAATAGTATTAAAAGCTACCGATACCAGTTTGGTTAAAAGCAGGTATTATCCCTTTAGACGATGAAGGGTTATATAAGTACTCTTTATGCCTAGTTTGTTAGATTTTCCTTTCCTAGTTTTTTTTATGTATTACTACATTTTTTATTTTTGTTGTGCCTATATTTTTATTTTTTTTATTATCATCAATGTTTTTCCTACACTTGAAATTTGTTTATTTATTAATTCGTATATTTTTAGTGTTTACATTTTATAATTTTTATTTTTTTCATGATCCATGATTTCTTTATTTTTGGTTTGTCTTTTAACCAATTTGCGCATTTTTATGATTGATAAATTGACTTTTGAAAGCAATGATTAGAAGATCAAAATTTGTGCTTGTCATTTATGGCATGTTTATAATTATAAGATTAAAGAACGTATTATGGCATAAATTGTGTAGGAAAATGAAAAGGTACTTAAATAAAATTTACTTTTATTATGGTTTTATTTCTATTTTCACTTATTGATTTAGTTTATTTGTCACCTTCATACGGATTTTGTATACATATTGTTATTTGTGAAAAGCATAATGATTAAATAATAAGATTCATGAAAGGGTTTATATTTATTAAAATCTTTTTTATTCTAAAAAATAGAAAAAATGATTATTAAGTTCTTCATCAATAAAGATGATTATTGATGGCCACATATTATATTAAAATAATATATTTTGGTATAATATTTAAATATTGACTAAAAATAACTACCATATATAAGGGATTTTTGTGTCAAATACTTGACCGTAAGAGTTTGTACTTCCTACACATTTATAATATAAAAACAATCAAAGTAGTCCTCAATTAGTTTTTCTTGAGGTAATTTTGTAATAAAAGTGCAAATAAGGGTTGACATTAATTGATGGTAAGTTTCTAGTAAAACCGAATTGAAGTTTCATGTCAATTAGGTGTAAAAATCAAGTATAAAGGAATACATGATTGATTCATGTATTCATGCTGTATTTATATTTTTTTTATTATAATCGTATTTAAGTTATCACGAATAAATTTTAACAAGTTATAATTTGTATTATATAAATTTTGAAGCATTTGAGCTTTCCTATCATATTAGTGTTATTATTTCATGTTGTATTAAGTTTTTTGTGTCAATTCTGAAATTTTTAGGTCTAATTGGTATTACTCAAATAACTTCAAATTTTGTATAATATTCGTTCTATATAATTTTTAACACATTCATCTATTCATGCCATAGTTATGCTCATGTTATTTTTTTATGTCATATCATATTTTAGTCGTTTTCTATGTCATGTTGATGCTTAACACTTTTTAATTTTATATAATGATTGTTCTATTTTTATTTAAAATAAGGTCTTATTAATTTTTTTATTTTTAAATATTGAATAAAAGATTATTGTATTAATAAATTATTAATAAATCAAATATTAAGTAATAATGTGTGATTGGTTGATGTAAGTAATTTTTTCAACTTTTAGTGTTAAATTGAAAGGAAATTGTTATGATGATTAAATAGTAAATATATATTAAACGATTTTATAAGTTATAAGATGGATTGATTCACCGTAAACGTAGTTTTTTATTATTTTGAAAAATATGGTTTTATTAAATTTTTTTGAATTTTTAAATTATTAAACAAAAAATTATTTATTGATAAATTATTAAAATATTGTATAATAATGAGAAATAGATTAATGTAAGTAATTTTTTTAAAGATTTTAGTTTTTTGTTAGAAGCTACATATTATTAGATGAACTGTTAAGTTACAAATAGTATGGTTCATTGAATGCCAATCTTGTAGAATAACCGATTCTATTTTAGCTGGAGGCCACAATAGCCCTTCAATACCACCCTCATTAAATAGCTATTCTGGCCTTGGGTGAAATACGAAAAAGCTCTAAGGGATTTGAATCCCCTATGTCAAGGACTTGAATCCTAGTGTTCCATTCTACTCAACCAAACATTGCTATAGCTATTTCATTCTAATATAGTTATATTCCATTCCCACATAATAGTTATTGCATTCCAGTGAACCAAATGTACCATTAGCATTTTAGAGCTTTGCAATTCTTCATAGAATGGTTAGTGATCCCATAGTAATATCTTGTTGTTCAAGATTTTTGATCTTTAAATATCACAACTTGTGGAGATTAAATGAGATAATTTGGTAGTAATGCTGGCCTTTTAAGCTCTTTGGTGTCACCAACAATTCTTATTGCAAAATAGGATAGTGTATCTTTTGTTTGAACAAGCTTTTATCATTAGATGAGAGATTAGTCCAAAAAATCTATTTGTTCTTTTTGTTTGGTTGTTTTGGGTGAAAAATGTAGATACAAAAAGAGATAGAGAGGGAAAGATCGAAGACATGGGAAAAAAAGGGTATTGGAAAACTAAAACCATTTGTTGTTAAATGACACATAAAGGAATTTATTGGAGTATTATAGTTGATGATGCATCGTTAAATTAGATCTTGCTCTTTATCTCTATACCACGCTTATTCTTTCAGCCAGCTAGCTGTACAAGATTTTGCAAAATCTGATTTGGGTTTAAAAATCTACTTTTAGATTATAAGGAAGTGTCTTTTTAGGCCTTTTTGTTTTGCAAATGTCTTCAATGGTAGCCTTAAATTTTTCATGTTTTCTATTTAAGTTTATATATATTATTTTTAGATTTTTTTTCCTTTTAAGTTTGGA
Source organism: Adansonia gregorii (assembly GCA_038382025.1). Taxonomy (NCBI): domain Eukaryota; kingdom Viridiplantae; phylum Streptophyta; class Magnoliopsida; order Malvales; family Malvaceae; genus Adansonia; species Adansonia gregorii. The sequence goes on along the minus strand of JBBYHO010097069.1, from coordinate 23,963 downwards.
TTTGTATTTTAAAGAGAACTTTTTATAGCTTAGCAAGGTTCTTAAATAATTTTTTAGTGGTTAAGAAAAAATGTGTATTTATAAGTTAATTTAATAGTTTTGCAAATATTTGGTAAATATAAGTCTTTACAAATAAAGTAAATCAACATATAAAAAAATGAAATACAAATTAGCTAACAAATAAATTGTTACAAATACCTTAAAAGAAAAATTTTTAATAAGTCATTAAAACAGGGTAAAATGATAATTTAGTTTTTCATTTAACATTAGTTTTAATAATCAAAAGGTGTTGGGTTGAGAAATAGGATTTTGCTAACATATTAATTGTGTGGCTTTTCAGAATTTAGTTTTTACTCAAGTTAAACTTTTTAAATAAAATTAGTCAAGCTTACAAGTTTAAAAACACATGTTTGATTCAATTTCATTTGATACATTAAAAATTGTTTTAATTGTAACCAACAAAGGTGTTGACTAAAGATAGTTCATGATATAGAAATTAAAAAGAACATTGAAAGATACAAACTACAAGACTATTAAATTAAGTTAATGCCGAAGATAGTGGAGATTATTGGAGCTCACTATCTTTTTAAATATGCTAAGGTTTGCTAGATACGAGTGCACATAGAAAGAAGCTCTAAAAGCTCTTAGTGCATTATATAAGTTTGGTAAAAGTATATAAATTACTCCAATTTTGATTTTTAAGGTACAAGTAAAAGGAGTTTTCAAGTTATGGGAGGTGAATTCTTATGAAATTAATTTGATGGAAGACCTAATTGGAAATTTTTTAAAAATACAGAAAGTGAATTTCCTAAATGAAGGACATTATTGTGCTAAGAATTTAAAAATAAATAGACGATGGCATGAAAATTATACTAGTAAAATTGTAATAAAATACAAGAGCGAAGTGTAAACAAGAAATGAAAATGACAATCTTCTGAATAGGGAAAGAAAAAGAGGATAGGATCATACTAAGACAATAGTTGGCAAATACTATGGTGAACCAGTAAGAAGCAAGCAAGGACATGAGTTGGCAAGTACTATTTGTGAGCTAATAAGGAGCAATCTAGACCATGAGTTGGCAAAATAGTACTGATGTGGCATATGAGAGCCAACCGATAGAAAAATTAATGAGAAAGGAGCCAATAGAATTAAATGTTTAGGAAAAGTAATGGGAGAAAACCAAGTAAGCAAAAAACCCAAAAAAAAAAGGATAATGGGAAACAAACATTCTTGGTGACACCAATTTATGGAATTTAAAGGTGCTCATTGTTTTTCACTTCACACATTCCTCGTTCTCTGGGAAATTTTCCAAACTTGAAAAAAAAAAAAAGAAAAAGTGAGCTTTTGGTTTTTTTTTGGTATTTTCTGCTTAGGAAAGTAACTTTCTTTTCTTTTTATTATTATTTTTTTACATTTGTTATGTCATAAGTATCCTTCATTCTCTTACTTTTATAAATTTTTTTTAAAAAAGATTTTTTGTTTTGAAAAGGTTTGGAATTTTTTTACCTTTTCCAATTCACTTACTTTAAAATGTAGTTCATGTTTACATGTTTGCATCTTTATATGCCTTGCCAAATGTCTATTCTGGTGCATGCTCTATGAAAAGAATTTTGTTTTGTAATGGACGGTGGGTACAAAAAGGTTACAAGCCTAAGGATCCTGAAATGTTTTATGATTTTGAGTGATTAGTTAAGCCAAATTAGTAGTCCATGAGGCCAGTCATTTTGTCACTTTAAAAATGATTTTTGATCCTAATGTTCCTTTGATCTAGATTAACTCAATAATCTATGATTGATATGATTTTTTTTGAACTAGTAGGTTCATTAAACAAGGTATGGTATATGAGTATGGACAAAATATATTATGTTCAAAACAAAACTGTTTCTTTCAACCAATAAACTTATATGGCAAAACCTATCTACTATTTTTAGACACAAAAAAAAGAAAAAAAAAACTTGTTTTCACCTCCTTGAACACACCTTTAAGTATCTTTTAGCAAGATTAAGCCTTTAATATTTCAAAATATTGAATTTAATGTTCAAAATCAAAAGCAATTTTTTAAGCCCTTAAACTTGAATAATTAAACCTATTTGTTCATTTCTATATAAAAAAAACTTCTTGTTTAAGTGTGCTAATCCTCCTTAATCGAACCTTTAAGCATCATTTAGCATGATCAAGCTTTTAGTTTTTCAAAATATGCATTTGGTAATCAAAACCAAAAACTTTTTTTCAACCCCCAAATTTGCATGGCCAACAATCAAAGCTTGTTTAGGTGTCATTAAACCTTGGCTAAAGCCCTTAAACATCATTTAGTGAGATCAAGCATTTTAGCCTTCCAAAATGTTGCATTTTAGCCTTGGTTGAACCATGAGCCAAATTTTTAGGGTACCATCATTCTTTGTTTGAACTCACTTAAAACATTAGTAAAAACCAAAACTTTTAATTTGGTTTATGAAACATTAAGTCATGACGACGTAGGTTATTCAAATTCCCTTCTCATAGTATTTGAATACCCTAGTTTCAAGTAGCCTAAAATTGCTAATAGGATATATGAATACCTTATGTTATGGTACTCGAATATATCTTCGATTTTAAGCAAAAAATCTGTGCCCAAGCTATTTTTAAAGTTCAATCAAGTTTCCTCTAAAGAATTCGGATGTCCTCGAAATAAATAAAGGAATATATTCCTAAAACGGTTTTGTTTTAATACTTGTTTATTCTCTTTTGTGTTTCAAATTTGTGTTATTTGTATAATATTTAATTATGATATTATGTGATACTAGCTTGACTTACCTTTGTTCCAATATATAGATATTGCATTGAAGTATAGTAAACAAGTCTTAGTTGTATTCATGAAAATTGGATTTAATTTTTGAAAATAAGGGGTAACATTCTTTTGTTAAACGTTTTTCTAAGTCTTTTCCCAAGCTGTTGGGGAGGGTCTTCAAAAATTACCATTAACATGAAATATCCTTTTCATTCAAACGTTTATTTTTTAAAAGAAAAATTCAATATTCCTCTGAACTAGCAGAGAATACAAAGGCTTTTATAATTAAAAAGGTTTTAAGTCATTTTCAATTAGGAAAATACTTTTGTTATTTTAAGGAATTATTTTTTAAATACTGAAACTAAAACTAACCAACATTAAGCCTATAGGTAAGACTTAGTTAATAGGTATTGATTTATAAGTATTGTAAAGGCTGTTCTAACCTTCCCTATTCGTAACCTACTCTTAAACTCATACTAGTTTTCTTCATTTCTCACAGACCAAAAAAAATTATCTTTTTCAAAATATTTAATAAATTTTAAAAATTTTACAAAAAGATGGTTTTTTTATGTGTGATCAATTAAACCGAGCCAAAAATGATTAGTGGTGACTCATAAGATCAGTGATTTTATAATGATTGTGCTGTTAATGTAAACCTTGCAAGCCAATTGTTGCGGCTTGTAAGGCATTATCACTTAGTGATTTCATGTAATCAAGCATTATATAGATATAATGTTACCTTTCTTCATCTATAAGATTTAATTATATAATTGTTATAAATATCGTATGCAGATAAAGCTTATGAAACTTCATTGGCCTTGTAAAGGAATTGTAAATAGTTACAATTATGAGATTCTTGTGCATCAAAGTTGTATTTTGAAAAACATTCCTGGTCATTGTATTATGAAGACAGGGCATTAACAATGCATAAAAACTAGCTTATGCAAGCCTCCATGCATAGGATATATGCAACTGATCTTATAAATTAAAGTATAAAGATACTTAGGGACATTATATGGGTGCTTGTTATGTAACAATTTCACTATACATGAGTTGCTATGAGAGTTTCATTTGGTATTTCACTCAAGTGTCTATGGAAATACTCTTATGTGTCAATAGTGTAAGTGATCGTTAGATTCTGACACCAGGTCATCTTATATAAAGAGTGTCATACTTTGATTCTATCAAGAACAGATCCATAATAGATAGATGCTTATGGTAGGGTGATTTTGGGTATATTATGAATCAAACGATAGGTGAATAAGTGGTCTAGAGATGATTCATGACCCCAAGTGATATAAAGGGACATATCTCACATGTACCTAACCTTTGTTAACTCAAAGTCCATAGCTAAAGAAATATTGATTATGGAGTTAATGCATAGGGGTTGAATGCTTATATGGAATGAGCTAAGAATAGACACAGAACTATGCTCTTACTAGTTCCAAGATTTATGATGAAAGGATATTTATTACATTGAGAGACTGAACACTAAGGAGCTTGTAAAAACCATCTTGACACTTCATGCATGTTAAGTGGCCATAATGCTTTGCTAGATGCCAATCTTGTTTTATAAATGTAAAATGTTCTTAATTTGGCTATTTTATATTTATTGCTAGTATAATGGGGACCTAATGGGTCACACATATAAGGGTGATTAGGAGAAATTAAATTGAGATTGGGCTAATATGTCTAATACGAATAAAGGTTACGTAGGCCCAATTTGAATAAGTTCACATAGGCCAGGGGAAAAATTATAATTTCTCAAGAATTAAAATTTTAAACCCTAGATATATTGCCTTATGATTACTGTAGTTGATTTTGCACTTGAAAAATCAGCCAAAAAGCTTAGATTACATGGTTAGCATTTTCTCCCCAAAAATCTTGAAGAGATTACACAATCTTTGGTTTCTTGAAAGAAAAATCATTTTCTTCTTGGTTGTTTGATTGTTGAATCAAGATCTTCTAGGTGCAAAGGAAGGTATATTGAAACCTAAGTTGCTAGCATGGCTCTCGGTAAAAAAATCTCTTCCTTATTGAAGGTTTTTTGGGTCACCTATCTAGATAATCATTAAAAGTTAGAAGCTTAGACAACTTTGGTTTATGACAACTAGGCTTGATGTTTTTAATAATTGGATCATGGAATTACTGAAAGACTTCTCAATATTGAGGTATGTTTGAATCTTGAATAGATCTTTATGTTTCTTGATCTTAAAATTTAGTCAAGATCATGCAAGACAATCCTGTTTATAAAGTTTCAGATTATCTTTGTTGTCATGTTTCTGCTACTATTTTTATATGTTATTTATAAAATTTTGGCAATCTGATTACTTCTTGCCTCAAGACTTTCTACAAGTGGTTTCATGAGCCTCCTTGCATAAATTTGATTAATCTTATGTTAAAGTTGTTACCGATTAAAAGTTTTGTTATTTTGATGCTATATTGATCCATTTTTGAATTTAAAAATTAAAAAAATTATTTCTTTTTTATTTTTAAATTTTCAGCAAGCTAATTCAAGTTTGTTATTCAATTTTAATTAATTAAAATATGATTTTTGTTAATGAAATTGATATTGGAGTCATCGGTTAACAATTTGGTGTTGGCTAGTGATAGATTGGCTATGTTTCAATGCTTTGATGGGGCTGATTTTTTGGATAGCCATTGTTGCACCTTTTTTTCCTTGTTTTCCACTTGAAAGTCTCATGAAAAGTTTATAATACTTCGTGCAAGAATCAGGTTAAAATCAGAGTTGAAAACATTTCAATTATGGGCTAACCGATGCATAAGGTGTGCTTGAAGCTTGCAACATCTTGTCTTCTTTCTTGGACCTTGGTGCGGCATTAATGGCAGCAAGGAGTTGCTGTAAATTTGCTGTATTTTCAAAGTTTTAGTGGGAGGAAGACAATGACGTTTTAGTTGGAGTAGGATAGCTAAGATAACCATGCATAGGATAAAGTCCTAGTTAGATTAGGATTCCTCTAAGATTTGCACCAAACATAATCCTACTTGGAATAGGACTCTTCCAATTTTAATTTTCTTGAGATGTACAATCTGATATGATCAGATTAAATTAAATTAAAATTATAAAATAAATGAAAATCCTTAAAGTTGGCATGTTTGGCGTAATACAACTCCTTGATAAGTTGATTCCAATTAAAACTCTTACATACTATCAAGCACCTAATTATCCAATTTTATTATTTTTCTTAAATTTTTAAGATATAAATTGAATAATAAAATAAGCATGGAATAAAAATTCAATTAATTTAATTAATTGAAAAATATATTTAATTTAAAACCTATGTCGAATAGGATTTATTCTCATATGATTAGAATAAATGCTAATCATACAAGAAAATTGTTTTCCTAATTAAATTAAACATGGATCAATTTTTAAGCATCAGAAATTGGTAACTTGAATTTAAAGCACATGCTTATATATATATATTCATAATTGCTATGGATGTTTGGGATGATTATAGACTAGGCCCAATATGATTATGGATGTATTGTTGATTGTTTATGGATGTGTAAATTTTTTAAAAGGGTTTGCGAACCCTACCTTATCTTTATTTTCTCTGAGGTTGCAAAATTTTTTTCTCACCCAAATCCCCTCGAATGTAACTTGAGGTTTCTTTATTATTCATGGAATTAGATTACATAACTGTAGAATCAGGGCTAGTTGGGAAAGATCTTATGTAACTCAAAGATAAAGATCCAAGCGAAGATGCCATCAAGCCCAAGAGATTGCAAAAAAACTTTTGAAGACTTTGTATGCAATCACCTCAGAATTGACCAAGTAATTTTCTTTGATGGCCTAAGGAAATTACACTAGATAGAAGTCCAAAATCATCCAAGTAGTATGCATGATAGTGGATTTATTTTATATGATATTATCAATGCTATGCATACAAATATGATGAGAGCTTAATTAAAATGTAAATAAATAAAACAAAATCTCTCATAAAATATTGAGTCATATGTTTTGCATGATAAAAATGCCTTTCATTATTCATAACAATATACCCAACTTCCAATCGAACGTGATTTGCTGAGTCTCTCAAGGTCCCTTCTGCCTAATAGCATGAGTTATAAGTAAAGGGTTTTACTTAACTAATGTTGTATTGTTTAGATGTATCGCACTTAACCATATGATGTTCAAGGTGATAGTTAGACGAAATGCAAATGATGTATTTAGGCAAAGAGTTACCACTTAACTGATCTAAGAGTTGCATAGAGATGCAATTGGTAAGCTACGTTGCCTACCAACTGGGCTTATTGTAATTTGTTGAGTCACTTAAGGTTGCAACATGTTGAAAGAGATCCTCGCCCATTAGAAATACCTTGAAAAGATTTTTGAAAAATAGCAAGGGCTATTATTTCAAAAAATTAGTGGGAGGACCAATAAAGATTTAATACATTATCATTATTAGTTTAATACATGAATAACTAATATACTCGCATTTCATACTAGGTTGTTGATAATGCTATTTATATTAACTACATTGTGAGGCGTATTTAATGCCATAAGCCCAAAATGGTTATACTAGTAAGTGAAATTAAGAAGTGTTCTCAATAAAACAAGGCATTGACTTTCACATGATTAGATTGAACTATTCTACTATTAATACTACCTCTTGGATAATAGATTTAGGATGTGGATCTCACTTATGTAATGACATAAGCTTGTTAAATAATAGTAAAAAATTTGGATCTAATAAGGTAATTTTGAGAATGGGCAATGGATCAAAAGTTGAGGCCATTCTCATCGAAACGTGTACCTTATCATTGCTTACAAGCATGACCATGGAACTAAAAAAATGTCTTTGTGTTCTAAAATTGTCTAGAAACATCATTTCAGTTTCATACCTCACTAAGAATGATAATTTTGAATTTAGGATAAAAGGCAATAGTTGCACAATTATCCTAAATGCCATGGTCTATGGATAGAAGCCATTATAGAATGGGCTACATGTATTGGATCCAAGTATACCTCTACTGAATATAGATATGAAAAAAGCAAAGAGTAATGACCCAAGTAAAACCTATATCTAGTATTGTAGACTTAGTCATATCAATGAGACTCGGATAGCCAAGTTATACAAACAAGGCTACCTAGACCTATTTAATTATGAATCATATAGGATATGTGAATGTTGTCTCCTTAGAAATGACCAAGACTTCCCTCATTGATGAACATGAAAAAGTTATGGATTTATTAGGCGTAGTGCATTCAAATGTATGTGGACTAATGAATACAAAGGATAAAGATGGGTATTCTTACTTTATTACCTTTATTGATGATTATTCAAGCTAGGGGTATGTGTACTTAATGAATTACAAGTCCAAAGCTTTTGAAATGTTCAAAGAAAATAAGGCTGAAATAGAGAAACAAACTGGCAAGAGTATTATAGCTCTTAAATCTGATCGAGAAGGAGAATACTTAAGTCCAGAATTCTTGGATCATCTAACTAAGAATAGGATTCTATCACAATGGACTCCACCCAGAACTCCACAACATAACAGAATGTTTGAAAGGAGAAATCAAACTTTATTGGACATGGTTTATTTTATCATGTCTAAGGTTGACCTTCTGATATCCTCTTGGGATATGCCTTAGAAACTATTACTTACCTTCTAAATAAGGTTCCATCCAAATATATTAATAAGACACCATGAAACATGTAGAAAAGTAAAAAGCTAAATTTATCTTACACAAGGATTTAAGGATGCATTGCTTATGTAAAGCATGCAGCAATAGATAAGCTTAGAGAAAAATCAGTCAAATGTAAGTTTATGAGGTATTTTAAAGAAACTACTGGATACTGTTTTTATAATCCTAATTACCAAAAAGTGTTTATCTTAAAACATTGGCACTTTCTAGAGAAAGAGTTTCTACTTGAAGGGTTTAATAAGAGTAAAATTAATCTTGAAGAAGTTCAAGAAGCATAGATAAACATTCCAATGGAACTTAAGCCAAGATTTGAAGCATTAGATACTCAACCTAAAGCTCAAAAAAACAACTTCTTCATTGATTTGGTAGAATTAGCAGGCTCCATAAAGATATAGATTTCACGTGGATCAAGATAACTTGCTTTATGACATTGAACCAACTACTTTTGAGGAATCAATGTTTGGAATTGATTTCAATAAATGGCTAAAAGCCATGAAATCCAAAATGGACGCCATGAAAGTTAACCAAGTATGAACTTTAGTTGACCCACTTGAAATGATGAAACTTATAGGGTGTAAGTGGGTCTTTAAGAGAAAGATAGGCATAGATGGCGATGTATAGACATATAAGGCCAAATTGGTGGTAAAAGGTTATAACCAAGTAAAAGGCATTGATTATGAAGAAACTTTTTAATCAGTTGCCACGGTAAAATCCATTTAGATTATGGTTGCTTTACATGCATATCATGATTATAAGATATGGCAGATGGATATAAAAACTGCATTCCTTAATATAAATTTGCAAGAGAAAGTGTACATGACATGACTTAATGGTTTTACGTCTATGTTAAATATAAATCAGGTATATAGATTGAAAAAGTCTATGTATAGCCTGAAGTAAGCTTCGTGAATTTGGAACATCAAATTTGATGAAGCAATCAAAGAATTTAGCTTTATAAAGAATCTTGATGATCCATGTCTTTACAAAAAGATAAATAGGCTAGCTATTATTTTCTTACTGCTATATGTTATTGCTCACAGGAAACGACATACCAATTATGTAAGCAACTAAGGTCTGGTTATCCAAACAATTCTCCATGAAAGATTTGGATGAAATAGCTTACATTCTAGGAATTAAGATCTAGAAAGATTGAAAAGCTTGCTTAGCTTATCCTAATCCACTTACAAAGGTAAGGTGCTAAAGAAGTTTAGCATGGAAAACTCTAAGAGAAGAAACCTACATATGGTACATGGCATGTATTACGCGAAATAGATATGTCCTACAACATCAGACGAAAGGACATGGATGGATAAAATCTCATATGCCACGACTATTGGATCCATTATGTATGTTATGTTATGCACAAGACCAGATGTTTTCTAAATATCATGAATAAATATTAAAGTAACCTAGGTGAACATCACTAGATCACTATAAAGAATATCCTTAAATACTTGTAAAGGACTAAGGATATATTTTTGGTACATAAAAGGGCTAAACCCTGTGTAAGCCGTTATACTGATGCTACCTTCCAATTCGATTAGGATGATAGCAAATCATAAAGCAATTTTGTATGTACCCTTAATAGTGTTACAGTCTGTTGGAAAAGTTTCAAACAAATTGCAACTACGGACTCAATAATTAAAGCTGAATATATCTCTACGTGTGAGGCTGCGAAAGAAACAATCTAGATGAAGAAGTTTATCATTAAATAAGTATGATTCCAAGCATTGTTGATCCACCACTTTATTATAACAACAATAAAGCCATGATGCAATCTACAGAATGATCATCTTATTGCAAATCCAAAGACATATTGTGATGATATCACATCGATAGAGATATTGTAGAGAGACACAATGTTAGTATGAAATGAGTAACCACCAAGGAAAACTTCACTGATCCTTTCACTAAAGTTCTATCCCAACATAAACATGATTATCAGATAGAAAATATGGGACTTAGACATATTGGCAATTGGTTTTAATGTTAGTAAGAGATTGTTAGTGTAAGCCTTGCAAGCTAGTTGTTGTGGCTTGTAAGGCATTATCATTTAGCAGTTTCATGTAATCAAACATTATATTTATTTAATTTTATAAAGGTATTTCATTATTCATAAGATTTAATTGTATAATTGTTATAAATATCTTATGTAGATAAAACCTATGAAACCCATTACCCTTGTAAGGGAATTATAAAGAGTTACAATTATGAGATCTTTATGCACTAAAGTCATGTTTCTAAAACAGCTCTTAGTCATCATATTCAAGATAAGGCATTGATAATGAACAAAGACTACTATATGTAAGCCTCCATGCATAGGATGCATGTAATTGGTCTCATAAGTTAAAGTATAGAGATACATGAGGGCATCATATTGGTGCTTATTACGACAACAAGTTCACTAAACTAATTTGCTATAAGAGTTTCACTTGGTATTTTACTCAAGTGTCTATGAAAATACTCCTATGTGTTAGCAGTATAAGTGACCATTAGACTTGTGATGCCAGGTCATCTCATATAAGGAGCGTTATGCTCTGATTCCATCACGAAACAAGTCCAAAATGTATGGATGCTTATAATAGGGTGGTTTTGGGTATGGCATGAATCATATGGTAGGTGAATGATTGGTCCAGATAGGATTCATGACCCAAAGTGATATAAGAGAATATATCTCACATATATCTTGCCTACGTTAACGCAAAGTCCTTGGGCAAGACAATATTGATTACAAAGTTAACACATAGAGGTCGTATACTAATATGGAGTAAAAGTAGAAACTAAACCATGCTTTTACTAATTCTAAAATCTATGATGAAAGGATATTTATTACACTGAGATATTGAACATTGAAGGGCCTGCCAAAACTATCTTGACACTTCCTACATGTTGGATAGCCTTGATACATTGCTGGATGCCTATCTTGTTTTATAAATATAAAATATTTTTAATTGGGCTATTTTATATTTATTACCAATATGATGAGGGATTAATGGGTCACACAAAAGGGTGATTAGTAGAAATTAAATTGAACTAGTCTAATATGTCTGATAGAAGTAATGGTTATTTAGGCCCAATTTGAATGAGTTCACATAGGCTAAGGGTAAAATTGTAATTTTTTAAAATTAATATTGTAAAACCTAGATATATTCCTTATGATTGCCATCCTATAAAGCTTATTTTGCACTTGAAAAATTGGCCAAGGAAGCTTAGAATACGTAGTTAGCATTTCTCTCTAAAACTCTATAGAGATTGTATAATATTCAGTTTCTTAGAAGAAAAATCATTTTCTTCTTGGTTCTTTAATGTTGAATCAAGATCTTCTAAGTGCAAAGGAATGTTTACTAAAACCTAAGCTGCTAGAATGGCTCATGGCAACATATTCTTTTCCTTATTGAAGGTTTTTTGGGTCACTTGTATGGATAACCATCAAAGGCTGGACGTTTGAACAACTTTGGTTTATGATAACTGGGCTTGGAGTTTTTGATAATTGGGTCATTGAATTACTGAAAGACTTCTCAAGATTGAGATATGTTTGAATCTTAAATAAATCTTTAAGTTTCTTGATCATAAAGAGTAGTTTAGAGCATGCAAGATGATCCCTTTTATGGAGTCTTGGATTATCTTTATTGTTATGTTTTCCCTACTATGTTGATATCTTATTTATAAATTTTTGTAATTTGATTACTTGTTGCCTTGAGACTTCATATACGTGTTCCTCTCAGTTAAACCACTACACATAAATACATATTTATTGAGAAAGTCAAGCGAGCAATTTATTGCCAAAGTTAAGATATGATTTTCAGTATTTGAGCGCCTGATCTCTTGCCTAGATTTGCATAAAAGTTTATGTTAATGTGAATTGTAATTATGCTTAGAAGCCTAGATTTGTTTAATTCTCTCTCAAGGTGAAATCCTAGATAATACTTACTTAACGAAATAATTCAGTTCATCTTTAGATTATTTGGACCTCTCTAGCCTATCTATGTATGTTAATATACTTAGCTTACTCCCTTTGGGAGTAAATATATCTTTTTTTATTGCCCTATCTTTTAGTCTAATTAAGAAAAACCATGATAACCTTTACTACATTAGCATGCACATAATGTTGGTACAAGAGATTTATGAACTATGTTTGGATTAGGTGTGATGCTGATGTTCAATTGAAAGAAAATGAAAATGAAAAAAAATTAAAAAAATTAAAAAGATGAATAAAAAGAAAAAATAAAGCGATGAAAAAGAAAATTGCAAGGAAAAAGGGTATTGACTTAAAAGTTGTGTGAATGGGTCTTTGAAGATCCTGAACAATAAAAAGTATCTAAGGGTTACAAATTGAAATATATTTATAACTTATCTTAGTACTTCTACCTTACCTTTATATCTAAGGGTGACTTAAATGTGATGTGAATGGACCTTTCATTATAAGCTTAATAAAACTGTACATGGTATTTGTTGAAGTGCTAGTCTACATTAATAAAGAGAAAGAGATTAAAAGCAAACATATGAGAATGTAGTGGTAATTTGTATTTTGCATGAGCACAAATATATTTAGATTACATGTAATGATTTGTAAAGAGAGTATACACATACACACCGAAAATCTATTCAAGGATGAGGCTTATAATTAAGTTGAAGCATGAACTTATTGCATTCTATCTTGAGTTAGGATTTTGAAATAACTTTCAAAGAAATTTGAGGAATCATTATTTGAATACATTTCTCTAGCTTTGTTTTGTTTCATTTCATTATTTTTTTTAAAGACTAGTAAAATTTTAAGTTTAAGAGTGTAATAACTATATGAAATAGATCTATTTAGTCACACTGCACGCATTAAAGTTAGCAAATCCTGGAAGCTCTATTTGGATTTCATTATTTAGTTATTTTTTAATTAGGTTTTATTAATTTTCTTTATGATTAAATTGTATAGTAAGTTAGTAATTTTGTGCATAAGTGGACCTAAAGCTTGAAAGAGTTTTCAAGATATAATAAAAAAAAATGAAGAAGCAAAGTGGCACTAATCTAATGACTTTCCAAAATAAACTAGTTATGTTACTTGCTTTTGAAGTTTCTTTTTCTTTTTTTCCGGCACTTTACAAACAGAATTTTTTAGGATTTAAGTTAGACTCTTAAAAATTAAGTCATTTTAAGAGGAATATAGCCACCATAAGAAGCTAAGAGAGATTTTGGAAAAGCTTAAAGATTAAAGTCATAACAAATTTTTGTCCTCTTTTCCATTACAGTTTTTATCTTTTTGTAATATTTATTATAGTAAAACTCCTTTATGTTGTGTTTTTGTCAGTTATCATAAATTAATTTAGTTTTTCTAGGATTGGAATTAAACTTAACATGCAATTTGGAATATTTCATTTTAGATTTTAATGATATTTGAGTTATTTATTTAATCATTTGCTTATTGCATCTAATTTTCACTAATAAGATTGATTAGGTAAACCTTATTTTGAACTTAGAAAAAAGAATTTTGTGTTTAGACATGAATTAAATAACATGTTTTCTAGATTCATTTATTATGATGAATTAATTTACATGTGAGATAGAAATATACATACATGTCATGTGTAATAAATTTAGAGTTTAAGCTTAATGAATTTCTCTTTAATTCAATTCTTATAAGAATATAAGGAATTGGTTAAAAGGGAGATATTTATAAAACTATTGAAGATATTTATAAATAAATTAGAATTATAAGTTAACAACTAATTATCATTAGTTAAGAGATTATGAGAGTTCAAATAAAGTGTTGAGGAAAATTTTGATCCTAGGTTTTTGTCATTGATTAATTAAAATAATTATTTTCTTTGCTATCTTAGTTTACTTTTAGTTTACAACTTTTAAACATTTATTTAGATAAGATTAGGTTATTTTAATTTTAGTAATTAGCAATTTTAGTATAATTCCTCTTGAGAATGATGTTCTACTTATTGTTATTTTACTTATTGTGATACATGTACTTGCCTGATAAATCTAGCAACAACGCAAGTGTATGGCTTATGATATGAATATACATGTGTAAGACTTTAGAAGGAACATATAAACTTTTTGACCACTTTATTCAGAAATCATAGAAATACACCTATAGTTAAATAAATAAAAAAAATGAAAAGAATAACGAGCTAATAAAACAAATATATAGACAGTAAAAGCATCAAATAAAAAAATCATTTATTAGGACCTAAGACAACAAAAGCATAATCACTAGCTTGACTCTAAAAAACTCTATTGGAGCCATTAAACTCTCATAATATGTTAATCCAATGATACCATAACTAGATGTAAAATAAAGTTGCTACTAATCTTTTTTTGTTAGGTTTGATTAGCTACCTAAATAAATTTATCATCTTTAAAAAAAATCCTAAGCTTGATTAGGGCTATTTAAAATAATAAGTTTTGGTCTATAACTTCAAAACCAAGTTTGAGAGTACAATTTTGTGTAATAAAAGATAAGCACCTCATAGGTGCAATTCAAAGGATAATATCAAATAACCCTATGTTAGTTTAAAATGATATTAAATAAATGATATTAAGTATTGAAATTTTCCTTGGTTTTTTCATCAACCTAGTGAAATTTTAAAAGAAATTTTCTCATTTCAACAATATTAAAAAGAAACTAAAATTTTTTAGACTCAATCCTTGAATTTGTTTTAATGTTTTATAGAGGCATATCAAACCTATTTTTTATTACAATTATTTCCTTTTTTATTTTTTATTCTTTTTATATATTTAAAAATAAGTATTAATATCGAAATTGTTTACAAACTCTCCATCAAGTTGGTGGAATTTAAAAAATTTCTTACCTAGAAATTTGTTAGAAAATTGTTTAATTATAATTCATTTAAAATTTCATCATTAAAAAGATCTTTATTTAAAGATATTATTTAAGGAAATAATTAATTTTATAAACTTTGACTTGCCCAAAATTATATCATTTTTTTTGTTTTAATAAAAAACCAAAAGTATCAAATATTAAAGTGACATCCTACAAAATAACAAAATATAAAACAAATGAATCAATAAATAATAGATTAAGAAATGCAAAATAAGTAAAAGAAATATGAAAATAAAAATGACAAATGAGATAGATTTGGGTTTGGATGGAGCCCATGCATGAGTCAACAGTCAAATCCTTTACTTGCAACACATTTTTGAAATTGCTTAAAATAAAAAAAAAAAACCTGTTTTTTTCTTTTATTTTCACAAAATCTTTCTTTCTCTGCCATCACTTTACCTTTAGAACATCTTTAGTTGTTGTGATCAACTAGAAAACCTAGATTTTATGTAATCTTCAAAGTTCACCAAAAATTTTATATTGAATTTTTTGGTGCAAAAATAATCATCTAAACAAAAAATTGAACCTAGATTTTGGCCGTATAGAAATCTTCAAAATTTGTTGAAAATTTTAAAATATGAATTTTTCAATGTTAAAAAATTCATTCGAACCCAAAAAGCTTTTTTTTTTAATTTTAGAATCCCTTTTTAGCTTGAATTTTGAAATCTTAAAAGTATATATATATAAAGTTTAAATGTAAAATATATAAAGTTTGGACAAGTTGGATCTTTTATTGAACCTAAGGTCCAATACAAATTAAAGATTCAAATGTAAATAAAAAGATAAATAAACTGGAGTTTAAAAGGTATTTAAGACTTCAAAAATATTTTAATAACCCAAAAAATCTATCTTGACATCTAAAAGTAATTTAAACTTGCTTCACGCTTGGTTGATGTTGGTAATCATTGTTTTATATGTAATAAGTGTTAAAATTATTAATTAATTAGTTTATAACTCGTGAGATGCATGAATTAATTTTATTTATTTAAATTTATATATTTACATACGCTAAGTATTACTTTCAAATTGACATCAAAGTATTTAATGTTTAGCATCTATAAATTGAATATATCCATCAAAATTTTGATCAAATTTGAATCAAATTTAATCAGTTGTATTTATATACATATACAAAATATATATTCAAAATCTGATTTCGAATCAAATCTATTTCGTTTACTTTTTTTGAGTTTAAGTTATTGATAGAATATCAATTTTTTTATTTTTATATACATTTTTTGTAATGTCAAATATACTTGAAAATTATGTAAAATTTTAATACCATATCAAAATTAGATTCTATGAAAAATA
>JBBYHO010096962.1:1946-12892 GCA_038382025.1 Adansonia gregorii | reverse complement strand
ATATATATATATAATATATAATATATAAACCAGCAACATGATCAAAAGACGTTAGCAACAATCAAGATCTTCCCAACGGTTTGGGTCTTGAAACGCACGAGCATAATCATGCATGAATCAAAAGAAAGAAAACAGAACAATTAACCCTACCAAAACCAGCAAGATGAACAACTCGCTTTTGCTTCAAGAGAGAAAACTGAAGAATTAAGCTACCAAAACCAGCAGGAGGTAATACTTTGCTTGCATCAAGATAGATTATGAGCTAGGCCAGCAGACTAAGGAGGAGGAAGGGGGATTTCGACATTTTTCTTGCCCTTAATATTTTCCATGTTCAAAGACGTTTATCTGCCACTCTACTCGATGGAAATATCAGCCGCTCTTGTTTTATATACATATATATATATATATATAGGCCTAAACAAATCAAAGTCTAGCCTATAAAAGGCTGATAAAGAAGATTACTCCAGTCTAGAACATCTTACCACATGATTTGACTAAAACATTATGAAAATGGCATATGGTGAAAGCTTTGACCATCTCAACTATAAAAGCTGTTCTCGGTGACTCAATTTAGACATAGTAACCGGTGAAGAACCCTCGACCAACAATCTCTCCAGCACAATATCAAGCAAAACATTCTAACCCAAATAGAGTAGTAATGCCTACATCCTCAATCTTCAATTCCTTCCTGTTCTTCCACATATGCTTGGCATAATCAATCTCCTTCTGGAGAGCCTCGTAACGACCAAGAATACTGCATCAAATTCAGATTAAAAGCTATTAAACAAGCGGGAGACTAGAAATTTTTTATTAATGTAGATTAAAAGCACAGAAAATCACAATCAAACAAGAGTAGCCTCTTGTTTCTAGATGTTCAAGAGAATAGCAATGAGCAAATCACTAAAGATATAAGAAGGGAAAATTGTTCGTAAACAGAGTAGCAAATCCAATAGATCAGCATGCAGGTTTGATCAATGCAGGGAAGCATTAGGGCAACTGACAGATGTTCAAAGCAAAAGGGAAAAATATAAGATGTTGGGAGAAGTCTAGACTGGCGCTTAATGCTAAATCGCAGCCCACGCCTTTTCTTTCAACCCACTGCCATGCTTAAAGCATAACATTGATTGTTACAGGAGAGGTTGCAAAAGTCAGAATGATATAACTTGAAACAAAGACAGGGGCCCTCTCCCTTTCCCTTTAAACTTTGACACCATTATCAACTACAAGCATAAGCTTCCTGCTCAGACCTTTTACTTTTACGCCATCATATCCATAACCATTTCCATGTGACCATGTCAGTCCAAACAATTGCAAAGATTTAAGGAGAAGAAGGTAATCACCAAAAGTTACAAAGTAGCTTAAAGAATGAATTGGATCAATAAGGGGTAACCTGGCTAGACGAGTGTACAACAATTGCTTCAACAAAAGGTTACATTTCTCAACAGTTGGCGGCTCCTGAATGTAGTGCTTATTCTGCTCAAGTAGCTTTTTGTAGTACAGAGGAGCATGCTTTGCCACAAATTGGGACGCTTGAGTTGCCTTTGACTGTAACTGAGATAACTTGGATGTCAACGCTATCGGCTGAGATAAGAAAATTAATCATCATGATTGAATTGTAATATGTTAAGACAAAGCATGAATTCTATCAGAAATATACGACGAAAAGAGTTAAAGCCAAGCATTGCTGTTTGTAAAATTTGGCCATTCTCTATCCATCAATTCACCCCAGAATTACCCGACCTTGAATTCCTAATACCATAAATTATTTTTGCAGGCTATATGTCTAAACCTCTAAACAAGTAAATAAATAAATGTATTTAAAAAACAAGAGAAGGGACGTAACTACCCAAGCAGCATTAGATTAATTGAAGCAAAATGGTGATGGAATGCCGAAATTAAAAAAATGAACATATTGCAGAAAACAATAAAACCGCCATATAGGAATCTATGAATAAACCGAATCTTTACGCCAAACTAGATTTCTTTAAAATTAAAAAAAAAATCTTGAAAACAATGATGAGGATTAAGAAAGAGAAAGCAATATATATAATAAAATAGGGAAAATTAAAGATTCCATTCAGTTGCAGAGTCGGATATGAAAGACAGAGAAAGATGGAAAGAAAAAAAAAGAACAATAGAACCTGAGGAGGAGGAGATGGAGGAGGGAGGAACACCTAGTGTGATATTTGGCGATATTATGAGAGATATCAGTGGGAGAAGCAGGGCTTTATAACTGATTTATTATTTTATTTTATATCAATTCGTGGCTGGAGTTTTGTCTATGTTACGCAGCGGCGAATCCTCTCAGGTGTATGCTTATTTTTATGCCATGTCTCAGAGTTCCTAGAGCCTCAGGATACAATTTTATTTCCCTACTTTTTGCAGTTTTTGAACATAAGAAACCGAATGGCAGATAGGTTACGTAACTCTGCATACAATTTTGTTACAAGTCCGTTTTCTTCCTTTCTTTGTTTCTTTTCTTTCATTTTTTACAATGATTAGTACTTTTATTCTTCGTATAAATTTTGAAGTAGAGATATTAGAACTTATATGTTCCTACTATCATCATCATTTAAGTTGAGAAGCCAAATGCTTAGCACCAAGAAGCTGAACTTTTATTTTTTCTTTCAGTTCTGCCATAATTTCACTCCCTTTAGCTTTTGGAATCTCGGTAGAGCTGACCAGTTTTGGAATCGGTGGACTTTTTGGCCAATTTCTGCTGCTTGTTCCTTCTTGAATGTTAGCCTAAAATTAGAAATAACTAACAAAATAAAATCGAACCTAAAACTTTATCTAAAAAAATTCAAACTCAAATTCGAATCCAACTTAACTTGATTAAAAAATTAATAACTCAAATTTAAAAAAATTTAAACTCAAAATAATCCAAACTCGAACTCAACCCGAACTCAAATTTAATACTAAAAATAAAGATGATGAAATTATAATTGAATAATTTTTTATAAATCAAACATTAATTAGTGATTTTATTTTAATATTCTCTTAAAATTTTAATTAAATATTAAATATTTAATTTATATTTTATATATGATTAAATTTACTTAAAGTTTAAGCTAATTCACAACATAATTTTTTTTTTAAATTCTAAGCTCAATCCATTATTTAATATGCCCATACATGCCCATTTATGTCAAAATTATTATTTATTACATTACAAATATTTTTATTAAATATATATCTTACAATTAAATTTAAACAAATATATATAAATTTAAAATCACTATTTCAAATCAAGTTTAGTCGAAACAAATATACAAAAACCCAAACCTGAGCTTAATTGAATCAAGCCTACCTATCAAACCCTTTAACAAAACTATATATAATAAAATAATAATTTATCAAAAAATAAATCATATCATAAACTTTTAAAACATTTTCAATAAAATATATCATCTATTCAGTATATTTTCTTTAATTTAATTAATTAAACTCATTAAATATTAAGTTTATTTATATTAATAGTAAAATTTTAAATATTTTGAATATTATTCTTATTTTATTATTGTTATTTCAAATAATAATAATTAAAGTCTAATAACAATATAATAAAATAATAAAATAAATTAAAAAATATGAAATCATAATAAATAATATTATATCAAAAATAAAAAAATTCATATATCAAACTTAAATTAACAATTACATTGTCCCCAAGCTAAGTAGCCCAACTAACCCAACAAGCTCGAAACAATCATGTTCGAACCTCAAATTTTAAGTTTCAAGTAAATTTACCCTAAAACAATGTTTTTTTAAATAAACTACTATATTTTTATTTAAATTTAATTATAAAATATATTAATGTTAATATAAAAATAATTTTTTAATATTATAAACAATGATTTGAATTTAAATGAGCACGCAAGACCAAATTCGATCTTAAACTTAAAATTTCAAATTTTTTCGAGCCACGACTAGGCCTATGAAAATAAATCGAGATTTTATTAGGCCGAGCTGGGTCAAACTCGGACTTGAGCTTAGAATTCAGAATTAGTAAAATAATCACATTTAACATAAAATAAAAAATGATGTAAAACATACTCGAACCCGACTCAAATAAGCCCGAACTTGAGTAGACCTAAATCCGAACAAACCGGAACCCGAAAAAATCTGAATTTGAAATGATCCAACCTAAACCTATCCAAATCCACACAATTACCACCTCTACTTAAAATCCAGCCTTCAGCACCAGCAGAATAATCAACAACCACTGACGAGGTCAACTATGACATAAATGCAGCTTCTGCCTTATGTAACATTATATAACCAACTTCACTGGATTTAGGCATTCCTCAAGAACATATCAATATAAATTAAACAAAATCAGAAGAAAACATTAGTATGACAAAATTCATACTTGGAACAAGCAATTGTAGTCCTCAAGACAGATTAATACTAAAAGCATAGAGCGAGAGACAAATAAGGCATCCAAAACCATTTGGAGCATCAAAATATTGAAGTAAAAGACTAGCATTATCTTTAAAACACATTGCAAAAACTGACTAGACCTAACTGCAATACAATAAAACCATTTGCATCACCTACCAAAATATAAAATGTCTTAAACAGACTCACCCCAAATCAACTTTCCGGTGATGCATTGCCAACACCATCTTGTTGACCAGTTTGAGAGGCTGGTGCTGCCTCGTAAGTCCCACGAGTGCTCCCACTTGCATTATTGCTGTCAGCAGGATACGCTGGAGGCTGTGTGTAACCACCATAAGAGGTATTATAAGGTGCTCCATACGGTGGGGCAACATATCCTGGCTGAGCAGATGCAGCACCATAACTAGATGATTGAGCCCGTTGTGACCCTGATTCTGGTTGACCGTAACCAGACGATAGTTGTGCATGATATCCTGGCTGGCCATAGCTTCCTGGGGTAGTAGGCGACTGCTGTGTCTGCCCATAGACAGGGTAATTGGCCAAAGGTTTCTGCCCTTGTGGTGGTCCATATCCAGATCCATAGCCAGACTGAGTTGGTGGTTGACTCCCATAGCCAGTCTGGGAAGGAATTCCATAAGCAGGTTGAGCACTTCCTTGAGGTGGATAACTTCCAGGATTTGTGCTAGGCTGCTGACTTGTATTGTACCCTTGCTGGCCCACTGCAGATGGTTGGGTAGATGTGGGTGCCTGACCTGAATCCCCTTGACCACCATAGGAGGGAGTGTGACCCTCTTGAGTTTGGTTCGTTGAATTACCATAGCTTGGTGCAGAACCATAACCTTGCTGCTGTTCATATGATGATGGCTGCCCATAGCCTGAATGTGGAGGTGCATGGTATCCCCCATAGCCATCCTGAGCATAACCTTGTCCAGGTTGCATGTAGCTAGAAGCTGGAGGTTGACTGTAATGGTAACCACTGTTATCAGCAGGAGCTGCTGAACCACCAGGCGTTTGCTGCTGCTGTGAAGAAGGCTGTTGATTATAGTAATCATAACCACTTGCAGCAGAGCTTTGCGGGTTTGGCGGTATAGCTGACTGGTCCCAACCAGAAGCATATCCACCAGATGAAGGTTGGGAAGGATAGCCTCCATAAGGTGGCTGAGACACGTTATACTGCAGAGATGGGCCAGGATATGCCCCAGGTTGCATATAACCATAACCAGGCTGCTGCGCTGGCGGAGCTCCTTGGCCCCAGCTTGCAGGTGGTCGTGCTTGATAACCTTGCTGTGGATAGCCTCCAGCCATTGCTGGATTTCTCATACGATTCTGCACAAAATTGTTTCCTCAAATAATTTGAATTTTAGATGATGCTGGCACATACACTCATACAGCAAAATATGCATCTATATACAAATAGGCATATACCCCCCCCCCAAAAAAAAAAAAACCCTACATAGCAAGTATCAAAATCAGCACAAAAACTGCAAAAATAAGCAGAATATATCCACGGTGGATTTAATGGAGTTTGTACTATAGTATGAAGGGTATAAATGCCTACATACCGTATGGTCGGAGGGATTATTGAGTTTACTCCAGCAGAAGCACATCCTCCCTCTATTTGAAGTGAATGGATGCAAAAAGAAAAAAATAACCCCACAAATACTAACAGAAACTTTCACATCAAAGCAAAAAGAACCATGAACTACTTTGCCGCATACAGGCAAGAAACTCAGTTAAAAGTACACTACATATCACCCAGCCAATAATCCAGTTGATGCATTTTAACGAACAAAAACATCAAATAAGGAATGACAAGTAAGAACCTCCCAGAAAGATCAATCAACATGCATTAAGCAAATGGTATCTCTTAGAACAGACCCTCAAATTTTCTACACAAGAGCAAGGAAAAATGCATTATAGATCGAACAGTTAAAAGATGATCATATGCATTTAAATAAGATAATCTACCTCAATCATCCAGCCAAATATATCAACCCTAGCCACATAGGGTACAATTCTGACAAGAAATGCTAGAGCAGAGTCAACTTTATCGTCGAGAAATTTCTAGAATTAATGTAATTGAAATTACAATTTTTAATAAGACAGCTTCAACGAAAGAATGAACCAAAGAGACAATAAGCCAAAGAGAACAAAATTTCATCAAATATGCCACCTCAAACTTGAGGTTTTCTAAGAAAAACAAAATCCGATACATGTAATGAATAAGGTGAAATCCAAAGTGAATAAAATTTAATGAGCTAATGTTCAAAGAAAATACCTAGCAACATACTACGAAAACAAGGTGATATTTAGAAATATGGGAAAGTGCCAGTACTAAACCAGTCAAAAACAATCTTTAAGCAATTAGACGAAGTTTAATTTACAATTTTTGAGTATGAAATTCAGAGTTATGTGAATTTATCAACACCAGCCTATATCATCCTTGTTTTATATTGAACAAACGGGAAGAGTCACAGAAATAGGAATATTATTTAATACATGTTAAATCACCTTATATCCTGAAGTGTCATGACAATAAAAGATTCTAGTATTTGGCAACCTATATATCCAACAATAACTTCAAGCGTCTCTCCACTATAAGATTACTAAATATTAGAAATAGGATCTCAAACCATACCACACAATGCAAAGGAAACACCAACAGAGAGAAATAAATGCTGGTGCTAACAATAGTCCAATACAGATAATCTTACAATAGTCCTTGCTGTCAATATCAGTCTCATAATTTACAGTTAACAAGCACATTTGGTGGCTAACATGCCATAACCCCAAAGGGTCATTTTGCCATAAAACCAAAGAATGATAATGTTGGAGTTCTATCACCAGAATGAAGTCCTTGTTTGTACCAACATATCCTAGCATAATGAGAAGGTAAGACCTTCCCAAAAAACTAAGCCTCAATATCAGCACAAAACTGAAGTAAAACTAAAGAACAATAACCATCTGAGACTGACCTCTATTCGAATCCTAAGCAGACTACTTACCTTAATAATATATTAGAAACCAACTGCAGATAAGACCTTGACAATTTGAACTAAACATGTAAAACTATAACTCCACCCATAAGATTTCTAGAAGGATACCCACCAGGGCAAATTACCATGTTATCTAGCTCCTAACATCAAACTAGAACCAGAAAATTTTGATACAAAGCAGTCTTGAATCTCTTGCAAAGTGGAGAACTGTTCATCTTGCCATTTTGACACATGACATTTCTCAATCAGCTGTCATAGCAAGGATCACCAGAAAAAGATGTCTGCAACGCTCAAGATTTAACAAGTGGAACAAACGGAAGAAAAGAAATGATGATAATGTAAAATCCAATCTATATATCAACGCGACTGAATTACTACAATAAGAAATGAGGATGCAGAAGCACCTAGAATTATTCAGCAGAATATTTGGAAGAAATATTATAACCTGCGTGGAAGAAACATCTACTTTCTCAAGAGGTATATAAAAGTATAAGAAAATGTAAAAAATTGTTAAAATAGAAGGGTTACTTTAGGAACATTGACCGGAAGCAACAATTGACAGGTCATAATAACACTATCTATTTGGGAAAAAATAAATACAAAATAGAGTAAAAATTTAGTGCCTACTTCACTTAAATGAACAGCAATGGCTTTGCCCTGCAATTAAGAATATAAGGAATACCTCTACAACATCTGAAGAGTAAGTTTCTTATGCAATGTTAATGAGAAAGTCTCAATAACAGTTAAATTTGAAGGATTCTGTCATTGCTAGCACTGTACGGCCTAGCATGATAATCCAGAAAATCACAAAAAAATCAACATTTTAAAGTAAAATTATATTGTAAGAATAGCTGTGTACAGAACTACATGAGCATACATAAAAACAAACACAAGTGATTCAGGTAAAAGATGAGGGGCAGAGATATTTTAACTTGAGGAAAACATGTCCAAGCACCACATCCAAACATACCTCACTTATGACCTCATCAACCAATTCTCTTGCATTTTTAATCTGTTCACTTGTGCCATCAATGTGTAATGTCCTTTCTGTCGATGTATCACCTGGAGGCAAGTGCAATGGTATGACCTGCACAAGAATAACAGAGGAACTGCTGTCATAAACTGTATTTCCAGGTGCAATTAACACGAGATTCAGAAGAGCATAGTAAAGAAAATGCTTGAAAAACATAAAAGTTGGTCCCAAATTAGCTGATTATAATTCAAACAAATACATGTCAGCAAAAATGAAGCTAAAGCAACAATAGACAACTTCCAAGTAAAGATGAGAATTATGATTCAAACCTGAATACGAGCTCCAGTTCTAGCTTGCATATTTTTAATTGTTTCGCCACCTTTACCGATCACCAGACCAACCTGAGATCATGCACGCATTACGTATTATCTTGAAACAAAATCAACAAACAAAGCTGCATAATGCTGTTACACTGGTATACCTTGTTATTTGGTATCATCATTTCAAAATGTTCACTTCCAGCATGTCCAGTCAATCTTCGAGAAACTATGCCAGAACCACCTACTTCAGCCTGGAGAAAACATCAAAGGTTATTATTATATTCCCTATATATTCCACATCAGGGCACTAAACCAATTTCACATAGATAAAATATACATATACACACACATATATATATATATAGAGAGACACACACACACGTAGGATGAATAACCTCAGCAAGAACATCATTTATCAATTGCTCCGCCTTAGCTATTTGTTCAGCAGTACCCATAAGCTCCACAGGCCTGGACACGGAATTAGGGTCTGCATCCATATCCCGTTGGACCTGAATCTTTGCCCCAGATTGCAGTTGAAGATATTTAATGGTTTCTCCAGCTTTCCCGATTATAACACCAACCCTGTTTTGCGGAATATCAATCTTTTTGCTAGTACCATGGTAGCTACCATATGAAACCGGTATAGAGGAAGGAGCGGAATTTGGCATATGCTTTATATCTGTATTCATTAAAGCTTTGCATCAACTTTCAAAAATCAGATCTATACTATTAGCATCTTGCAAAAACAGCAAATAATTAAAAGTTAGAAACCCTAAATACAAACCCCTAGATGCAAAAATCTCCTCGAACAATGAAATTTTTAAGATTCAAGAACACGCATCACGAACAAGAAAGAAAAAGAAAGGGGGGGCTATACCAGAAGGAGCGGAGACAAATCCCTTCTCGCTATCAAAACCACCGCCAGAGCCGTTCTCGACACGAGGGCGCTTAGCATCAGCGCCAGCTGAGGCAGCGGAAAGTGTAAGGCGAGCAGCAATCTCCTGAGCTCGCTGCTTGGCCATCTCGATGCCGTCAAGCGGTGGCGGGACGCTGTTGTATGAAGGAGGAGGAGCCGAACCAGGCGATGAGAACCCTGTGGGCCTCCTGCCACCGGAAGACGGCGGCGTCTGGTCATCGTATTTGCGCTTGTGGCTGCCTGAGTCGGGACCTGAAGAGTACTGTCCGTCGTCTGCCATTGTTCGCAGTGAGAAAGAGAAACCCTAGAGGGACAGAGAGTGTTTGGGTGATATCTGACAAAGGATAACTTACTGGTAGATTTTTTTTTTTAATATATATATATATATATATATATGTATGTGTACTGGAGTTGGATTTTTTTTCTATTAACTGTAGGTAAGGAAAAAAAAAAGAAAAAAACTCTTGGTTATCGTTTGAATGTGGCGACCAATGAGTAACTTTTTAAATTTTCATGTAATCAATAAATTAGAATATTTTTTATAATTTTTATATTAAAAACAACTTTTTTTGGATGTTTGGACCAGTTTGTTTCTCATAATTTTTTTAAAATTTATATATATTTTTTAAATTAATATTTCATTTTTTTTATCAATTTAATATTCCATATTATCGTTACTTGATAGTTTATATGTTTTGCCAAGGTCAAGTCCTTAACGTGTGAAGGGAAGTTTTTTTAACTTATTTCAAGAAATCTTTAATTAAAATAAAAAATGTTAATAAATGCCTAATAATATTGATTAAAAAAATATTTATAAAAATAAATATTTATTTAATAAAAATAATTTACTAAATATAAAAAAAATCTTTAAATGATAATTAAATAATTTTTAATCAATGTTTACAAACGTACAATAAATTGACCTTTAATATATTAAAAATTTTGATGATATTAACAATAAGCATCGCAAATCATACTGTCGATACATATTAGTTTTGAAAAACAACTAAAACCATTACAATATCAATATTGTGTTATTTTGATTTTTGTCTTGATTTAACAATTTGTTACTCTCTATGCATAGATTAGTTCAAGATTTTGACAATTTTTTTTAAATACTACTTATTTGGGTTTCTAACTTTTTTTTTCCATAATCATTTTTTTTAATTTAATTTAAAATAAAATATGTTAAAAAATTAAGTTATTGAATCCAATTAAGACTAATTTGTTATATTTTTCTAATACTTATGTATTTGTTTTATTTATACGAAGTTAAAAAATTTTAGATATTAAATATTTATAACTTCTTTAAAAATTATATTTACTTATATATATATATA
>JBBYHO010096854.1:33764-44146 GCA_038382025.1 Adansonia gregorii | reverse complement strand
TCATGAGAGTGGGTTATTACTAGCTGACCCTCAAGAAAGACTGCATCAATTACGCTCGAAAATGCCATGAGTGTCAATTCTATGCGGACAAGATCAATGTCCCTCCAACGCCACTTCACATCATGATGGCCCAATGACATTTCTCCATGTAGGGCATGGATGTGATCGGGCCAATCACACTTAAAGCTTCCAATGAGCATTGTTTTATATTGGTAGTGATCGACTATTTCACCAAATAGGTAGAGGCTGCCTCGTATGCTAATGTTACTAGATTGATCATCTGTAAGTTTGTCAAGTGGGACATTATCTGTAGATATGGTGTCTCAAACCAAATCATCACATACAATGCAATCAACTTAAACAATAAAATGATGCAAGTGGTTTACTCTTAGTTCAAGATTCAGCATCATAATTCTATCCCTTATCGCCCAAAGATGAATAGGGCAATTGAGGCAGCCAACAAAAAACATTAAAAGAATAGTTGAGAAAATGGTCGAGACTTACAAAGACTGATGTGAAACGTTATTCTTTGCATTTCATGCCTATCAAACCTTAGCTCTCACTTCCACGAGTGCTACCTTATTTTTTCTTGTTTATGGGATAAAAGCTGTATTGCCTATCAAAGTCAAGATCCTTTCTCTCAGAATCTTAATAGAAACCAAACTTGAAGAAGCTAAATGGGTCAAGAATAGATACGACCAGCTTAATCTCATCGAGGAAATATACATGAAAGCCATCTGCCATGGTCAAATGTATCAAAGATGCATGATCTGAGCCCAGGACAAAAAGATGTGCCCATGAAAACTTCACCCAGGTGAATTGGTATTGAAGAAGATCCTCCCAATTCACAAAGGTGCACAGGGCAAGTGGACCCCTAATTGGGAAGGACCGTATGTCATAAAGCAAGTCTTCTTTGAAAGGGCCCTAATATTGTAAAAAATAGACGGCAATGTCTTCCCCAACCCAATCAACTCAGATTTCATCAAGAAATACTGCAAGTAGGGGGTGAAAACTTGAAAAGGCATCATTAAAAAAAAAAAAACAAAAAAGCAAACAACAAAAAAAGAGCAAAAAAAAACAAACAAAAAAAAACAAACAAACAACAAAAAAAAAACAAAAAGGGGTCCAAATGAAAATCTGAAAAGGGCATCTAGATAGCCAACCTGACTAAAGTTGAAAACTTGCAAGGGTGACTTGAGAAGATCAATTTTAATGGGGCATAAACTGAGAGTACAAAGGAATGCAAAGCAATCTTAGAGATCTTTCGAAGATTAGCTCATACTAGTCACATTTATTATTCGAGAAAGATCCTGAAAAGCACTTAAAGAACATCCATGTCATGATTGTTAGAGGCATCTTCCACCCAAAAGATCATACTTCTTGCCACCGAATCACTTATTTGTCAAATAGTATACCAAGTTGTATCTTGTTGTTGTCATGACCTTGTTTCTTTTAACCCTTATACAATTCACATTGCACTTGTCATTTAGTTGATAATGTTTGATAATCAATTGAAATATGTATTAGGATATCTCGATATTACATTAAAAGGAAAAACAAGCACACGGAACTTTGCTCATGCTCTAATCATCAAAATCATGGACTTTTCGCATCCAAGCACCTATTTAGCATGACCATACATAAAACTGTTTCTAGCTTTCACAAGCCATATCTCAAGAAAAACCATTTTAAGCTAACCAAAAATCGATCCATGCGTTTTGTCAGAATCCTATCAAAACTAGAGACCTTAACCTAATTGGTCAAATGTTCTCCAAATTGTTGGCAATGCCTTCCAATTGTCAAGAAAATGATTAAGCCTCATGAATTGGGAAATGCAATAATACAAATTCTTGAGAATAAATTTTTGTCATATCCTAGTGGAACTAGGACAACCAACGATCCCCAGTGAAATCAGGAAAATTCCAATCCCTAAGTTGAACCAAGATGGATTGCCATCCCTATGAGAGTCTGAATGATGTCAAAAAGAACTATGGCTATCTCTCATATTAGGCTTCACATCATGCAATCATGATAGCATTCCATGTTATGCATTCACATTACCATCATACATCATCATTTTTACGATCGCGCTTCAAGCCAGGTTTACTGAACCTCTAAGGAATTCCTAGTAAGTACTCTAAGCTTCGTAAACCAAGTGTCATTCAGGTAAGGTTTTTTTCTCCTTATCCCTCATGTCAAAATCTTTTTTATCAAGAAACTACTGTCAAAAGGCCAATGTTAAAAAAATTGTTGTCCAAAAACTATATTAAAAAACTTTTGTCAAGAATATTCATCAGAAGTTTTGCCAACCATTTTGTTAAGAACTAGTGTCAAAACCCTTTCATTGAAAATTTTGTCATGAACTTTTGTTAAGAAAAACTTGTATTAGAAGTTTCATCCAAAAAATGTTGTTAGCACCTCTTCAAAGCCAACTAGCCAGTGGCACCTTTTCAAAGCCCACAAGGCAGTGACACATCTTCAAAGCCCACAAGTCAGTGGCACCCTTTTAAAGCCCACAAGTTAGTGGCATTTTTTTCAAAACCCATAAGTTAGTGGCATTTTTTTCAAAGCATAAGTCAGTGGTACCCCTTTAAAGCCCATAAGTTAGTGGCATTTTTTTAAAGCCCATAAGTCAGTGGCATCATTTTAAAGCCTACAGGGCTGGTGGCTCCTAAGTCTAAGTTAAAGCCCACAGAAGTTGGCGGCACTGAGTTAAAACCTTCACAAGTTAGCAGCACCCAAGTCAAAGCCCATACAAGCTAATGGCACTTAGTCTGAATTAAAGCCCACATGAGCTGGTGGCACCCAAGTCTAGGTCAAAGCCTGCACAAGTTTACGGCACCTGAGTCAAAGCTGGCATAATCTGGCAGTACTCGAATCAAAGCCCACATGAGCTGGTGGTACCCAAGTTTAAGTTAAAGCCCACACAAATTAGCGGTACCCATATAAAAAAAATCCATGTTACTCTGTACCTGTCTAAGGTCAAACCTTAGAAAACCTAACACAATAATAGGGAGACAAACTTTACAAAATTCGCTTAAACCTCTATCAGGATTACTGCTAATACACTACACTTATCACAGTGAAGTTAATTACAATTTATTTATTTGCAAGTGTTCTGAAAAGCATCGTTCCACCTCGGATAAAATAGTGTCTATTTATCTTTGCCCTATTCTTAATTCTAAGCAATGGTCAAAGAGGGGTAGTTGTAGATAATTTATTCTATCCAAGCTAATTTTTCACGATCATAACATTTTTAACTTATCCACCAATGATCAAAAACTCAATTCTAACTCATTTTTTGCATAAAAAAAGATCAAAACCGATATCAAATTATGAATTCAGACTTTTGAATTAATCAAAACATTTTTTTGAAGTCTAAATTAGATAAAAAAGGTCAATGTCACATGATCACCCTATTTTTCCTTAGTTTGTTGACTAAAATCACCATCAGCCACCCTATTTGCTGCAAAATCATTTCAGCATTTAAACCAGCCACCCTATGTCCGTCACATTTGCAGCAAGTTACTCCCTACAGCCATTCTCTAGCCATCAACCTGACACCAATTTGTCCCCTTTGAGAAATGACTAAAACACCTTTAAATTAGCTCTAAAATGCTGGTATAAATAGACTACTCATACCTCATCTAGAAAAGGTTAGATTCCAGCTCATATTCAGCTCCAAAACACATTTTTATACCAAAAAAACCAAATCCTGTAGTTTTTCACTCAGCACCCAAAAATAGCCCCAAAACATTCACTCTCAACCTATACATATTCTAAAAATCACCTTTATCCATACCAAAACCAAACCCTCATTATTTCTCTCTTTTTCTTGCTTATTAATAATAAGAAAAAGAGGAAAATTCAAGCCATCTCTACTGATCTAACTATTTGGCCAAAAATTAAAGTTTGTTGGTATAACTTCTTACCTATCACTTGCATTTTCTGTTTTTTAGCATCTTCATTATTTTAGTGAGCTTTTCATGTTTCCATCTCCCTCTTAGAATTATCATGCATTATTGTGGCTTTTGGTTGTGGTAGTTTAAGATTTGGTTGCCTTAATGGCCCTTTGATGTGCAAAATGCCTCATTTCATCCTCATTAGTTTGATATCTCCTATTCATGCATTTTATGCCATATCCATGCATCTTGTTATCCTTAATCCATGTATGAATCATTATCCTAACACATTTCAAGCACATTTTATACATTAGCTTGCATGAATCATTTTCATTTTCAGCATCTGTAAAATTTTTTTGTCAAAATGCATAACGTTTTCTTTGTCTAGACCATTGGTAAAGTTAGCATCCTTATTCATGTTATGTGCCATCCCCTTGTATGTTTGTTGTCTTGCCCTTGTCAAAATGCATGTTTGATGGCTATCAAAAATTAATTTTCAATACCTCCCCAAGCCAAGCATGTTATCCTCAACTAATAAGGACTTGCATGAACTTAGCATTTTTTTGAAGTTAGAAAAAAAAAATCTTGGGGAAAATTAAGTTTTTCCAAATCTAGAATCTTGGTTAAACGAGCTTAAATCATCTGATTTTCCAATAGAAATGGCCTTGATCTTGTTCTCGAAACGTTTGTGCCTTGTTTTTTAGTCAAAACCTTGAATGGTATGATCAATGAGCTGTTTCATCATCCCAAACTACTTCAGGGCTGTGCAAATGAGTTCATGATGCTCATGCCACTCTTTCTCTTCAGTCATGGATGTTTGAATGTCAATGGCTCGAGTTTGGACCCGTAAACATAATCCCTTACTTTGCTTTATCCCCTACTAGCAGTACAACTATTGCAAATTAAAAAATCACTTTGAAATCCTAAACAATTTTTCATGAATTTTTTAATATTTTTCTCTCGAAATGTGTCAAATTATATTTAAAATGATGTCTTATTCACCTCAGGTCATTTTGGATGAAAGAGTTATAATTTTTTAAGTCTAAACTGACTAAAACCTCTAGAATCCAAACATGTATTCTAATCAGGTTGTTCAAATCCACTAAATGATTTTTTCAAAATTTTCAAACATTTTTCCTAAAAGATTCACGTAATTACCTTTTCAGAAAGGTATCACTTGCAATTTTTTGATACTAAATGAGTCTAGGGTGATTTTTTTAAATTTTGACATGCCTTATCCTTCATATGCTCTACCAGTAGCACAATCAATTCAAACCTGAAAATTTATTTCCCTGAAAAGTGACTTTTTAGGATATTGGGAACACTTTTAGATTGACCCTTATCGAGTTACCTTTCTAATGGTGCCTTGTCCACCCTCTAAAGCGTTCAAACCTATTTAGAATAAATTCAGGAAGTGGGATAGCGTGATGTTGTCCCCTATTTTCAGTTATGGTCAAAATTAAGTTGTTTTCTGGAGCTTTATCTTGAGGCATTTGAATATCAATAATCGACCTCGAGAACATGCTTTGACCTTCCACAAGCTCGTATCAAGGCATAAACACAGTTTACATCTTTAACATTCTTATTCACAAAAATTTCTTTTGCCAAAAGTTATCAAAATGCTCACACATATCCTAAATCACAAAGTTTTGTCAACTTATGCTTTCCAACTTCACTTCTCTAAAGAGTGTCAGACGTGTCAGTTTTGGAGTTACTCTAACCTTGACCTTTGAGGGGATACTCCAACCCTGCTTCTCAAAATTGTCAAGATTTAAAAATCTTTCTTTGTAAAAAATTATTTACCATCCACAGGGATATTCCAACTGTATCTTTTTGAGGGGATACTCCAACCGTATCTTTCAACTATAATTAATCTTTTTTTCTCCTTCTTGTATTTTCATGAATACTTCAAACAGACCTCGTTTAATCAAGAAACCCAAATGCATTTAAAAAATTGTTAATTCGATTATTCCCAAATAATTGATGCTAATTGCGAGATAAATTCCAATAGTCCATTCTTTTTCTTTATTATTGCATTAAATGATCTATGTTATTTTACTTTATTTGTTGCCTTACTAATATGATTTCTTTGTGATGATCATTTGCATTCATGTTTTCAAATCATTTCAAATAAAATTAAAGGCAATATTCCATATGGGTATCTCTCTTATGCCCAAAGCGAAACATTTCATTTTCAAAGTAAAATCCAAAGCTCTTTTTTTTTTTTCAAAAATCTCTATATTCCCCATCTCTCCAAGGCGTATATGAGATTAAATCTTTTTCATCAAACTTGGATTTGTTTTTCTATAGGATTCATGCATTAAAAGAGGGTTATATCGAAATAATGACAAGTTAAGATCAAAAGAATTGAAATCGAGGTAAGACATAGCTAGTAAAGTACTAATTTTAAGCATCATAAAGATGTTTATACCTCATCGTGTGTAACCAACTCCCAAACCCAAACTGCAAATCTTTGCACTACAAAGACCACGAGATCAATGTTTTGAGTCTCGTAACTCAAAACATGGGTTTCAATAGGCAACTAGTTATGCCTAGCCTGAAATGATCGATGGTGACTCCAAGCGTTGGCCTTTTTGTGATGGTCATCTGAGACTAATAAGATGAGCGATTCATCATATAGTCCCTTTCACTATATCACAAGTCGAGAATCTATACTTTCTCATTCTTATCACGTCGCAAAGGAAAAAAGTCTTGGTTAAGAAGATATTTCTAAGTCAAAAAAATATTTTATGTCGTATGCACCCATAGATCTGCGATGATCCACCCCGGGATATGTTGTGACAATATTTTTTGAGCACTGCATTTCCTTATTTTCTCATTTTCCTTCCTTTTTCATTTTCATTTTCATTTTCATTTTTTTATTTTTTTCTTTCATTTTTTCTTTTTTTGTTTGAAAAGGAGTGCAAATTTTTAGGAAACTAAGATTAGTCTGCAACTGCCCTTAAAACATCAAGAATTTGAATGTGACATCTACCCCTTATATTTTTCAACTTTTTCATACCCTTTAATGTGGAGGGTGATCCTCAATTAGGGTTACATGTAGAAATAATTTTTAGGCTGAAAAGGGTAGCATATAAAAGAATTTTCTATAGCTATGAAAAGGTGATGAATAAAGGCCATTTATCACTTCAAAAACAACCATTTAAACTAAAGGATCATTCTTCAAGAAAAGATTTATTGAAAATATCTTGAACGTTTTAATCACATGATAATGCATCCATTTTTCTTATTTTCTTTGCTTTTTCTCTTTTTTCATTGTTTTTTAAAAATTTGTGCATGCATTCCTCTTTTCTTTCTGGTTTGCAGTTATGTATAGTTTTGCAGTTTATCACCAATGGGAAATCAAGTAATGTAGGGATTTGAGTTTGCAAGGAAAATTTTGTGTTTAATCTATAATGGTGTGTAGTGGGCTATGTTTAAAGTGGTTAGAAAACGGCAAGGCTTAAAAGGTTTCATTAAGGACATGAAGGTAATTTTGTTTAGCATCATGCCTTAAAATAAAAAGAATAAGCAACTTCTAGGGGATGGTCATGGAAGCCATGTTTTGGCTATGGGATTTTGGGGAAAATCTCAGTACACATCTAATTGCTAGAATTAGGTTCCCTAAAAGAACATTTCATTTGTTTGATTTTCAAAGAAGCTTATAAATTTTTGGAAACTTTATTTTATTTTTCTTTATCTAAGGAATCATGGTTTTGGAACTTTAAAGTTTTTTCCCTAAAGCATTAAGTCTTTCAAATGATCATGGTTTTATTCATAGGAAAATGAATACAAGGGTACAAGCTCATTTTCAACATTAATCGTTAGTATTCTTAAGACTTTTCATCCTTATATTTTGAAAATATTTAGTTTTTCAGAACATTCTTACTAGATCAAAAATTCAATATTTAAAGCTTGCATGTTTCATAAAATGATGTCAGTTCAGAGACAAAGTCTTATCTAATTCAATTTTAACATTGATTATTAATACTCACAAGATTTTTCATCATTATGTTTTTACTTTTCAAGAAACATTTTATCTTACCATAAACTCAATATTCAATATATGAATGTTTCACAAAATGATGTCAATTCAAAGATGAGGGTTTCTCAAAATAGAAGTTACAATACTTACTATGGCATGTAACCCTTTTTTACAAACCTAGCTATTCTCAATGCCTATCTCTATGTGTATGTCCTTTAATGACATCTAGCTTTGCCTTCTTCAAAGCTCAACTTCTTAGCTTTGTACTTTAGAGCAGGACAATTCTCTATTAAATGGCTTGAATTACTAGAATGATAATCATAACACTGATTGATGTTATACCAATTTGGATATAGGGGTCTTAGAGGCCTAATTTGGATAGGTGTCAATAACTGATTCTTGATAAGTTCGAGTAAAAGCTCAGTATAAGACTTAAGATCTACTCAGATCAATTTTGATTTCTCTTCTTATATATACTTTGACTGTTCTCTTGAGTACTTAACTTATGAATAAATGTGAAAGTTGGTTTAATTGTAAGCATTAGTTAGGAAGGATCTTGTGATGCATTGGATGTACTATTCATGATTGGATAATAGAGCTCCCGAAGGTGACACCAATATTGACCAAGATCCTTAAGTGGTTGGTTTATCGGGAAGATAGCTTGCACTTCTTTTTTCTTTTCTGCCATAAGCGCATCATTAACTTATATATTTTCATTTTTATGGCATTCTCAATCATTTCCCACAGACCACTATATTAATAAAATTTTTTATAGCATTTCCAACAAGTTTGTCAAAGAATGGATTTGGTAATGTATTCATAAATAAAGATACCATCTCTTTTTCTGGTAAAGGTGGTTGCATTTGGGTCGTTACATCCTTCCATCACTGGGTGTATTATATGAACGTTTCTTTTGATTTCTTTCCCATATTCTGAAGAGATAATCGGTTGGTGCCCAATCTATCTTATGCTTATACTACTAAAGAAAAGCATTAGCCAAGTCCTTTCAACATTATACTTGGCTTCAATTTAAGTCATTGTACTATCTTAGAGTTGATCCTGCCAAGCTTTCTTTGAAACAATGAATAAGAAGCTTGTCATTATGTATACGCATGGTCATTTTTTTTATAAACATTTTGATAAGGGCCAGTGGAGACATGGTGCTATTAAACTTTTCAAAGTCTGGCTTCTTAAACCTATGAGGAAGAACTAGATCCGATACCAAGCTTAACTCATTTACATTAATATTACCAAAGTCTCTGACTCTTTCCATTGTTTTGAGCCTCTTTTCAAGAAGTTGGAACTTTCTTTAATTGCTCGAGCTTAACTCATTTTCAAGTCTTAAACCTGAGATTTCCTTACTTCATGAGCATATCTAGGTCTATAAAAATAGTCATCCAAATGTGTATTCGATTTTGAAACTTGGAGTGGTTACCTTTCTACCTTGGATGAGCTAGCAACAGTATTAAGGTTTTCCCTTGATTTCCTAGATTTGCATTGTTAGACCCTTTCTTTGTAGCCATTATTTCTTCCATCAACTTAGAGATTTTCACTTGCATTTTTATCTTGTTGTTTCATCAATATTGCCTGTGTTTTACACTAGTTTGCCTCCATCCTTTATAGGCCTATTGGGAATTCATTTCCTATTGTCAGTGATGTTTGATTTTCCTAACACTCGTTATTTGAATGAAAAAAATTCTATTAGAGAACTCTTAAATCTGATAAAACCTTCATTCTACCCCCTTACCTTTATGAAATGCATGTCATAAATACACGTATCACATATATGAATGAGTGTAACAATGAAATTAATGTAATGTCAAAGCGAAGTGTGTGAACAAACAAAGAATCTATCATCAAGAAAGACTGCCTCAAAATAAAATTAAGGCATTATAGTGCCTTAAAGAAAAATGATTAGTCTTATTATGGGTAGCATGATGTTCGTTCATAATTAACCTGTGATATGCAAAAAAGAACAATAAAAAATGAAAAAGAAATTAGCACAGATAAATAATAAAAGAATTAATATGAGAAAAATAAAGGTTGCCCTAAGTACGTCTACTAGGGCATTACAATGCCTATTAGGGCAAATAAAAAGGCCTCGTTGTTGGCAATGATGTATAAACATCATCACCTGACCTACACATCTAAATCATGTAATTAAGGCTACATAATGGCTTGCAAGGTAAAAAGAAATAATCGTATTACAAGTGACGATGTTCGTTCATGATCACTTGATATATGTAAAATATTGAAGGCACCTTCTAAGGTGAAACAGAGATCTTATCATAAATGATGATATACGATTATCATCACATGATTTACATGCTCAGAACATAAATAATAAGAAAAGGTAAGAAGTGTTCCCCCATGTATGCCTAATTCAGTATCTTCTTAAACCAGGTATGGCTTTAAATAGGTGAGGCTTTTCTAGTTTTTTACATGAAATTTAGGTTGGACATCTAAATAAGTTCGCGAATTGCTCCCCGAGTCCA